>OY740787.1:4568392-4598392 GCA_963514005.1 Raja brachyura | reverse complement strand
TCACTGCCACGGACTGGCTGTGGAGGCCCAAGCCATTGACTATATTTAAAGCAGAGTTCGGCAGATTCTCGATTAGTGCGGGCGTCAGGGGTTATGGGGAGAAGGCAGGAGAATGGGGTTGAGTGGGAGAGTTAGATCGTAGAAACATAGAATCATAGAAAATAGGTGCAGGAGTAGGCCATTCGGCCCTTCGAGCCTGCACCGCCATTCTATATGATTATGGAACCGATCTACCCTTTTAAGTAATCAATGAAAGAAGACCATATTCTAACGAAGACTTCTTGTTCGTGGAAAGCATTTTATCGGGATGCATCGCAGCACGGTTTGGGAACAGCTCCGCCCAAGAGCCGCAGGAAATGGCAACATAGAAACATAGAAACATAGAATATAGGTGCAGGAGTAGGCCATTCGGCCCTTCGAGCCTGCACCGCCATTCAATGTGATCATGGCTGATCATCCAACTCAGTATCCCGTACCTGCCTTCTCTCCATACCCCCTGATCCCTTTAGCCACATCTAACTCCCTCTTAAATATAGCCAATGAACTGGCCTCAACTACCTTCTGTGGCAGAGAATTCCGCAGACTCAGCACTCTCTGTGTGAAAAATGTTTTTCTCATCTCGGTCCTAAAAGATTTCCCCCTTACAGTGGTGGCTGTGTGAAATGATCTTCCAGCAGAAGTGCTGGAGGCAGGATCGATTTTAACATTTAAAAGTAAAGTGGATAGGTATATGGACGGGAAGGGAATGGAGGGGTATGGTCTGAGTGCAGGTAGATGGGACTAGGGGAAAATAAATGGTCGGCACGGACTGGAAGGGCCGAGAGGGCCTGTTTCCGTGCTGTAATTGTTATGTGGTTATATGGTTATCCTTAAACTGTGACACCTTGTCCTGGACTTCCCCAACATCGGGAACAATCTTCCTGCATCGAGCCTTTACACGTCAGAGAAACAGTGCGGACACAGGCCCTTCAGCCCATCGAGTCTGCGTCAACCAGCGATCACCCCGTACACTAGCACTATCCTACACACACACACACACAATAGGGACAACTTACAATTGTACCAAAGCCACCTTAACCTGCAAACCTGCAAGTCTTTGGAGGGAGACAAAAATGCTGGAGAAACTCAGCGGGTGAGGCAGCATCTATGGAGCGAAGGATATAGGTAACGTTTCGGGCCAAATCCCTTCTTCCACAAGTAGTTGCTCTACTCAACAGCCAAAAATCTGTAGCCTCCCTTTGATCTGGTATTTTGTTGTTTCACATGCTTGATCAATGGTGTTTTATCATTAATGTTTTATCATTATTAATGTTTAGCGCTTTAAGAATCACTCGTAACTGTCACTGTATGTCGTGTTGTTACTTGTGGGCGGAGCACCAAGGCAAATTCCTTGTATGTGAATACTTGGCCAATAAACTTACTTACTTATGCCCCTGTCCCACTTAGGCAACCTGAACGGAAACCTCTGGAGACTTTGCACCCCACCCAAGGTTTCCGTGCGGTTCCCAGAGATGCCCGGAGGTTTTCGTCAGTGTCCCTAATGGTCGAAAGTGGTTTCCGCTTCTTCTATGTTCCGGCGGTTATTTCAAAAAGACCTCCGGGAACCTGACGAAAACCTCTGGGAACCTGACGAAAACCTCCGGGAACCTGACGAAAACCTCCGGGAACCTGACAAAACCTCCGGGAACCTCAGGGAACCTGACAAAAACCTCCGGGAACCTCCGGGAACCTGACAAAAACCTCCGGGAACCTGACAAAACCTCCGGGAACCTCCGGGAACCTGACAAAAACCTCCGGGAACCTCCGGGAACCTGACGAAAACCTCCGGGAACCTGACGAAAACCTCCGGGAACCTCCGGGAACCTCCGGGAACTTGACGAAAACCTCCGGGAACCTCTGGGAACCTGACAAAAACCTCCGGGAAGCTGACAAAAACCTCCGTCAACCTGACGAAAACCTTCGGGAACCGCACAGAAACCTTGGGTGGGGCGCAAAATCTCCAGTGGTTCCCGTTCAGGTTCCCTAAGTGGGACAGGGGCATGACTTACTTCAGACCATTCAGTTCGTACCTTGCTGGAGGATTTTGCCGAAGTATTTGTTGTGGATGGTGCAGTTCCATCTGCGGCTACGGAACTGGTACTGGCATTCCCTCACCCCCAGGCGGGCGCCCTTGGCCACCTCGTTGACGATCTCCGGCTCGGTCTGGCACAGCTCGGCCTGCTTGCCGGCCAACCTCTTGGTCTTGCGGCAGATGCTGTTTGTGTCCATCACCAGGGGACTCCCCACTGCCCTGCACAGAGTCAACCACAAGGCAATGAATCAATGAATGAATTAATTCTTACGGTTATTGGCCAAGTGCATTCACACACAAGCAATTCGCTCAACGGAGCAGCCTGTACTTTAGTTAACAAAACGTGTCGTGTTTGATGGATTGATAGAGCTCTAGGGGCTAGTGGAGTCAGGGGATATGGGGAGAAGGCAGGCACGGGTTATTGATAGGGGACGATCAGCCATGATCACAATGAATGGCGCTGCTGGCTCGAAGGGCCGAATGGCCTCCTCTTGCACCTATTTTCTATGTTTCTATGTTTCTATGGAAGGAATTGCAAATGCTGGTTTAAACAGATATAACCATATAACAATGACAGCACGGAAACAGGCCATCTCGGCCCTTCCAGTCCGTGCCAACCACTTACTCTCACTTAGTCCCATCTACCTGCACTCAGACCATACCCCTCCATTCCCTTCCCATCCATATACCTATCCACTTTACTGTTAAATGTTAAAATCGATCCTGCCTCCACCACTTCTGCTGGAAGATCATTCCACCACTGTAAGGGGGAAATCTTTCAGGACCGAGGTGAGAAAAACATTTTTCACACAGAGAGTGGCGAATCTGTGGAATTCTCTGCCACAGAAGGTAGTTGAGGCCAGTTCATTGGCTATATTTAAGAGGGAGTTAGATGTGGCCCTCGCTGGAATTTAGAAGATTGAGGGGGGATCTTATAGAAACTTACAAAATTCTTAAGGGGTTGGACAAGCTAGATGCTGGAAGATTGTTCCCGATGTTGGGGGAGTCCAGAACAAGGGGTCACAGTTTAAGGATAAGGGCGAAGTCTTTTAGCACTGAGATGAGAAAAAACATTTTTCACACAGAGAGTGGTGAGTCTGTGGAATTCTCTGCCATAGAAGGTAGTTGAGGCCAGTTCATTGGCTATATTAAAGAGGGAGTTAGATGTGGCCCTTGTGGCTAAGGGGATCAGGGGGTATGGAGAGAAGGCAGGTACGGGATACTGAGTTGGATGATCAGCCATGATCATATTGAATGGCGGTGCAGGCTCGAAGGGCCGAATGGCTGACTCCTGCACCTAATTTCTATGTTTCTATGTACACACAGAGAGTGGTGGGTCTCTGGAACTCTCTGCCACAGAGGGTCGTTGAGGCCAGTTCATTGGCTATATTTAAGAGGGAGTTAGATGTGGCCCTTGTGGCTATTTTCTATGTTTCTATGTTTCTATGTTGCCATTTTCTTGCGGCTCTTGGACGGAGCTGTTCCCAAACCGTGCTGCGATGCATCCCGACAAAATGCTTTCCACGAACAAGAAGTCTTCGTTAGAATATGGTCTCCTTTCATTGATTACTTAAAAGGGTAGATCGGTTCAGGGAGGAACCCTTAAGGGCCTGTCCCACTAGCGCGCGATTAGACGCGACAAGCGCGACAAATTCGGACGCGGGGGGTCGCGTGGGGGTCAGGCGATCCCGGTGCGAGTGAAGGGCCTGTCCCACTAGCGCGCGATTACACGCGCGACGTCCGAAGGAAGGACGTCATTTTTCATCACGTGACGATGCGCATGAGCATGCGCGTTGCACGACGTCGGGCAGTGACGTCATCACGCAACGCCACGCTGAAGACGCACAACGTCAAAACGTCGTCATGTTAATCACGTTCTACACGTGATTGTGCGCGACAGGATTTTGCCGCGCGTAATTTTTTAAGCAGTGTCGGTTTTTGGACACTACGCGCGATGTCGACACCAGCTACACACAACTCGACGAGACTCCGGCGATCGCAGTGGGACAGGGTCACGCGAGGCCGGGCGACTAAAGCGACCACGGTAGGTCGCGCTTGTCGCGTCTAATCGCGCGCTAACTGAAACTTAGACTCAGGATTACATGAAAAGTTATATTCTATATTCCTCGATCTTATCTCCAATGACGTATTAATGGTAAATTATGCCATTCTTTGTGATTTCTTTTTTTGACTTATATTTTATTTTTCTCTCTGTTTCTCTCTCTTTTGAAAAAAAAATGTTATTAGAGACAAAATGATTCATTTGATAATATTAATAATGTACGATCGCTGCGCACAAAATATTACTATCATAATATGTGTTTGCTAGTGTACTGCTTACCTACTCTAATAAAAAAAAATATATATATATATATTTTTAAATGCTTTCCATGGCGCATCTGTAGAAGTTGGGGAGAGTTGGTGGGGACATGTGGAACATGATATCTTGGGGACGAAGCTGGTCTATGCCAAACAGAGGTACAGCATGCTGGGGTAACTCAGCAGGCAGCATCTCTGGAGAACAGGAGGAATTTTTATTGATTATAGTTTAATAATTGGGAAAAAATTAATATTAAAAAACTTTGGAAAGGCTCTATAACCCCCACAATTAAAATGTGGGCCACAGAAATGTCGGAGACCCTACATTTGGAAAGAATAAGATTTGCCTTAATGGACAAAGAAGAACTATTAAAAAAAATATGGTTCCCATTTATTGAATATTTGAAGCGGCAAACTGGTTCGGCACGAGAACCCGACTGAAACCGGAATCGAAGAATCGATGAAGTCGTACATTTCATAAAACCCGGATATATCTCCAAACATAGAAACATAGAAATTAGGTGCAGGAGTAGAGGCCATTTGGCCCTTCGAGCCTGCACCGCCATTCAATATGATCATGGCTGATCATCCAACTCAGTATCCCGTACCTGCCTTCTCTCCATACCCCCTGATCCCCTTAGCCACAAGGGCCACATCTAACTCCCTCTTAAATATAGCCAATGAACTGGCCTCAACTACCCTCTGTGGCAGAGAGTTCCAGAGACCCACCACTCTCTGTGTGAAAAAATTCCTTCTCATCTCGGTCCTAAAGGATTTCCCCCTTATCCTTAAGCTGCGACCCCTTGTCCTGGACTTCCCCAACATCGGGAACAATCTTCCTGCATCCAGCCTGTCCAACCTCTTAAGAATTTGGTCAGTTTCTATAAGATCCCCTCTCAATCTCCTAAATTCTAGAGAGTATAAACCGAGTCTATCCAGTCTTTGTTCATGAGACAGTCCTGACATCCCAGGAATCAGTCTGGTGAGCCTTCGCTGCACTCCCTCTATGGCAATAATGTCCTTCCTCGGATTTGGAGACCAGAACTGTACGCAATACTCCAGGTGTGGTGTCACCAAGACCCTGTACAACTGAAGTAGAACCTCCCTGCTCCTATACTCAAATCCTTATTACCCTTAGTACATTCCATAAAACGCGGATATATCTCCAATCTGTAGAATATTCCACTCTTTCCTAACGTTTTATATATATATATATATTTTTTTGTTTAATCTTTTTCCACTATTTTCTATCTTTACAAAAAATGGAAAAAAAATAATATAGAAGCACAACTATTAAGCAAGGATTACCATAAATTATACTGATTATGTATATCTACAAAGAACAAAATGATTTTTATTATGTCGAGAATGAACACGTATCTTTTTTTAAAATTACGTAATTGCTTCTAATTAATATTTAAAAAAAAAGAAGTTGGGGAGAGTTGGTGGGGACATGTGGAACATGATTTCTTGGGGAGAAGCTGGTCTATGCCAAACAGAGGCACAGCATGCTGGGGTAACTCAGCAGGCAGCATCTCTGGAGAACTGGTCTGAAGAATGGACCAGTCCCGAAACCTCACCTAGCATAAGAAACAGGTGCAAAGGTGGGCCATTCAGCCCCTCAAGTCTATTTCACCATTCAAGCATGGCTGATCGACCTGTCCCTCTCAACCCCCTTCTCCTGCCTTCTCCCCATGTCCTATCATTATTCTGCACAGATGCTGGCTGACCCAGTGAGTTGCTCCTGTGCTGTGTGTCGATCTTTAAATGGGCTTTAGCTGTAGGATTATGATAGTCACATAGAAACACAGAAATTAGGTGCAGGAGTAGGCCATTCGGCCCTTCGAGCCTGCACCGCCATTCAATATGATCATGGCTGATCATCCAACTCAGTATCCCGTACCTGCCTTCTCTCCATGCCCCCTGATCCCCTTAGCCACAAGGGCCACATCTAACTCCCTCTTAAATATAGCCAATGAACTGGCCTCAACTACCCTCTGTGGCAGACAGTTCCAGACACCCACCACTCTCTGTGTGAAAAAAGAGAGTCACATCGACAGAGTTCCAGGGAAAATCTTTAATTTGGGTGCTACCCTGTTCATGCTATCTAAACGGGATGTTTCCACCAGTGGGAGAGTCCAGGACCAGAGTAAATGGACGTTCCTTTAGGAAGGAGGTGATGAGGAATGTTTTTAGTCAGAGGGTGGTGAATCTGTGGAATTCATTGCCACAGAAGGCTGTGGAGGCCAAGTCAGATTCTTGATTAGTGCGGGTGTCAGGGGTTATGGGGAGAAGGCGGGAGAATGGGGTTGAGGGGAGAGATAGATCAGTCATAATTGAATGATAGTTTACACTCAATGGGCCGAATGGCCTTATTCTGTTCCTGTGACATGAACTTTAGTTTAGCTTTAGAGATAGGGGCGGCATGGTGGCGCAGCGGTAGAGTCGCTGCCTCACAGCGCCAGAGACTGGGGTTCGATCCTGACTACGGGTGCTGTCTGTACGGAGTTTGTACGTTCTCCCCCGTGACCCGCGTGGGTTTTCTCCGGGTGCTCCGGTTTCCTCCCGCGCCGCAAAGACGTGCAGGCTCGTAGCATGATATGCTTTTGACAATAGACAATGGACAATAGGTGCAGGAGCAGGCCATTTGGCCCTTCGAGCCAGCACCGCCATTCAATGTGATCATGTTACTTATGAACCGATGAGGATCAGATAATACCATACGTAGGTAAAATCAGTTTGATCTCTGGGTTACAAAAGGTTGAGAAAAAGGGAGATAGAGAGTGCAGAATATGGTTCTCAGCGTTGAAACACAGCAGCTCCAGAGGCAAATTAATTTGGATGATATTAAGGTACAGCAGGCAGTGAAGAAAGCGAATGGCATGTTGGCCTTTACAACACGAGGAATCGAATATGAGAGCAAAGAGGTCCTTCTGCAGTTGTACAGAGCCCTAGTGAGACCACACCTGGAGTATTATGTGCAGTTTTGGTCCCCTAATTTGAGGAAGGACATTCTTGCTATTGAGGGAGTGCAGCGTAGGTTTACCAGGTTAATTCCCGGGATGGCGGGGCTGTCATACGCTGAGAGAATGGAGCGGCTGGGCTTGTACACTCTGGAGTTTAGAAGGATGAGAGGATATCTAATTGAAATATATAAAATTATTAAGGGGTTGGACACGCTAGAGGCAGGAAACATGTTCCCGACGTTGGGGGAGTCCAGAACCAGGGGCCACAGTTTAAGAATAAGGGGTAAGCCATTTAGAACGGAGACGAGGATACACTTTTTCTAAGCCGAGCCTATCCAGTCTTTCTTCATATGGAAGTCCTGCCATCCCAGGAATCAGTCTGGTGAAACTTCCCAGTAGTCCCTCTATGGCAAGAATGTCTTTCCTCAGATTTGGAGACCAAAACTGTACGTAATACTCCAGATGTGGCCTCACCAAGACCCTGTACAACTGCAGTAGAACCTCCCTGCTCTTGTACTCAAATCTCAAATGTCTCGACCCGAAACGTCGCCCATTTCTCCTAACTGGAGATGCTGCCCGTCCCGCTGAGTTACGCCAGCATTTTGAGTCAAACCGACGTTCTCCACCTTAGCCGTGTGTGTTTTTTCCGGGATCTCCGGTTTCCTCCCACACTCCAAATGGCGAACAGTTTTGTAGGCACTAAATGCTGGAATGTTGGGAAGGGAACCGAAGATCTCGGAGAAAACGCACGCAGGTCACGGGGGAGCACGCGCAAACTCCGTACAGACAGCGCCCGCGGTCAGTCAGGTGCGAGCCCGGGTCCCTGGCGCTGTGAGGCAGCAACTCTACCGCTGCGCCACCGGGATACCGCTCCCCAACGGGATAGAGCCGGAGGGTCGGAGCGGAGACGTTTTGGAGAATCGCGGATCTGAAATTCAGGAGGTTCTGGGATTTGTCGGGCGCGGGGAAGGGTTGCTTGAGTTAAAAATAAGGCAGGTTTTTTTAATACACACAGACATAATAAGATAAAAAGACAATATGAGTCAGGCATGGTGCAGAGAAGATGTCATGGCATTGAGAGATTGGAAGATTGCCATTATGATACTGATAAGATGCAAAATCAGGTAACTGCAGGCTGGTGAGTCCGCAGTCTGGTAATGGAATAATGTTGGAATGAAATATGAAAATGCTATCACTTCTTCACACAGAGAGTGGCGAGTCTGTGGAATTCTCTGCCTCAGGGGGCGGTGGAGGCCGGTTCTCTGGATGCTTTCAAGAGAGAGCTAGATAGGGTTCTTAAAAATAGCAGAGTCAGGGGATATGGGGAGAAAGCAGGAACGGGGTACTGATTGGGGATGATCAGACATGATCACATTGAATGGCATTGCTGGCTGGAAGGGCCGAATGGCCTACTCCTGTACCTATTGTCTATTGCCTATTGTCCTGCCTTCTCCCCATAATCCACTGGATGGATTTAAGAGAGTGTTAAATAGAGCTCTAGGGGCTAGTGGAATCAAAGGGCTTGTGCACTCTGGAGTTTAGAAGGATGAGAGGGGATCTCATTGAAACATATAAGATTGTTAAGGGCTTGGACACGCTAGGGGCAGGAAACATGTTCCCGATGTTGGGGGAGTCCAGAGCCAGGGGCCACAGTTTAAGAATAAGGGGGTAAGCCATTTAGAACGGAGACGAGGAAACACTTTTTCTCACAGAGAGTGGTGAGTCTGTGGAATTCTCCGCCTCCGAATGGCCTACTCCTGCACCTATTGTCTATTGTCTATTCTTAATAGCTGGTCATAATCTAATCAAATACGGCATGAAGCGGTAGAGTTGCTGCCTCACAGCGCCAGAGACCCCGGTTCGATCCTGACCACGGGCGCCGTCTGTACAGACTTTGTGCACGTTCTCTCCCCGTGACCGCGTGGGCTTTCTCCGGGATCTCCGGTTTCCTCCCGCGCTCCAAAGGCGTACAGGTTTGCAGGCTACAGGCCGACACTAAATGCTGGAGAAACTCAGCGGGACAGGCAGCATCTCTGGAGAGAAGGAACGGGCGACCGCTTCAGTCTTCAATCTTCTTCAATCTTCGAGCCGACAAACGTCACCCACTCCTCCTCTCCAGAGATGGCGCCTGTCCCGCTGAGTTACTCAAGCGTTTTGTGTCTACCTTCAGATCAGATTCAGATTCAGATTCAATTTGATTGTCATTGCTCAAGTCCAGTACAACAAATTGACTTAACCTTGCAGTCATATTATAGAATCAAATAACAAAACACACACACAACGCAGATTTAACACCCACCACAGTGAGTCCACCAGGCACCTCCTCACAAGTGTTAAAGGAGGAACTGCAGATGCTGGAGAATCGAGGGTACACACAAAATGCTGGAGAAACTCAGCGGGTGCAGCAGCATCTAAAGAGCGAAGGAGATAGGCGACGTTTCGGGCCGAAACCCTTCTTCGGCCAAGTCCTAGTCTCTCCCCTCCTTCAGTGTAAACCGATACATGCAGTATCTTCCCACGCGGGTCTTTGTAGGCTAATTGGTTTGGCACGATCGTAAATTGTCCTCAGTGTGTGTGGAATAGTGTTTTTGCGCGGGGATCGCTGGTCGGCGCGGACTCGATGGGCCGAGGGGCCTGTTTCCGAACGGTATCTCCGAACTAAACTAAACGAGGAAATCACGTCCGCCAAATGCATCCATTCGGTGAGCAAGTGTAAAAAGGACTGGACAAGCTCGATGCAGGAAACATGTTCCCAATGTTGGGCGGGTCCAGAACCAGGGGCCACACAGTCTTAGAATAAAGGGGAGGTCATTTAAGACTGAGGTGAGAAAAAATGTTTTTCACCCAGAGAAGTTGTGAATTTGTGGAATTCCCTGCCACAGAGGGCAGCGGAGGCCAAGTCACTGAAGGCCCAGTCTGAAGAAGGGTCTCGACCCGAAACGTCGCCTATCTCCTTCGCTCCTTAGATGCTGCTGCACCCGCCGAGTTTCTCCAGCTTTTTGTGGAACCCTCGATTCTCCAGCATCTGCCGTTCCTTCTTTAACGCCAAATCACTGGATGGATTTAAGAGAGAGTTAGATAGAGCTCTAGGGGCTGGTGGAGTCTAGGGATATGGGGAGAAGGCAGCCACGGGTTATTGATTGGGGACGATCAGCCATGATCACCATGAATGGCGGTGCTGGCTCGAAGGGCCGAATGGCCTCCTCCTGCACCTATTTTCTATGTTTCTATGTCAACAACAAGGGAAAGAGGGAAGGCAGCAGATACAGAGTCATGCAGCGTGGAGATGTATTCAGCTTTAGTTAATTTAGAGACACAGCGTGCAAACAGGCCCTTCGGCCCATCGACCTGCCGAATGGCCGAATTCTGCTCCTATCTCTTATGACGTTACGAACATTCCAGGCAGCATCCCTGGAGAGAAAGAAAGAGGAAAGGGCCTGTCCCACCAGCATCCGACCATGCGATGAGCGCGATCTAACTAGAAGCGGGGGCCGCGCGGAGGTCGGGTGAGTGGCGCAACGCGGCGCAAAGTGAGGCGAACTTGGAGCGAAGTCTTAAAGGTAAGTTCGCCAGGACAGAGAGGGACACACAGAGAGGGGCACAGAGGCACACACACACAGAGGGCCACGGAGCCACACACAGAGAGGGTCACGGAGGCACCTACAGAGAGGGTCACGGAGGCACGACGTCGAGGCGGTGTGTAATGCGTCGAGGCGACTGCGAGCCGACAAGCCGTTGCCGCGCGGAATTTTTGAACGCGGTCAGTTTTTCGGAGCCCCGCGCGATGTCGGGACGAACTCCGCACAATTCCGCACGGCTCCGGCGATCGAAGTGAGACTGGCCCCGCGACGCCGGACGGCTCAAGCGACCACGTTAGGTTGCGCTCATTGCATGGAGTTGCATGCTGGTGGGACAGGCCCTTAATGTTTCAGGTCTAGACCCTGCTTAAGAAACGTTCCAAAACGTCACGCATTCTTCTACGTTCCATGTTCTGTGCCTGTTTATGAGAGGGAGAATCTCGAGGAGAAGCATCCTAAAATCAGTTTAGGTTTTCCACATTAGAATTACACTGTGGAGACAGGCCCTTCAGCCCATCGAGTCTGCACCAGCCAATGATCGCCCAGCGGTTTTTATATATAGACAATAGACAATAGGAGCAGGAGTAGGCCATTCGGCCCTTCATGCCAGCACCGCCATTCAATGTGATCATGGCTGATCATCCCCTATCAGTACCCCGTTCCTGCCTTCTCCCCACATCCCCTGACTCCGCTATTTTTAAGAGCCCTATCTAGCTCTCTCTTGAAAGCATCCAGAGAACCTGCCTCCACCACCCTCTGAGGCAGAGAATTCCACAGACTCACCACTCTCTGTGAGAAAAAGTGTTTCCTCGTCTCCGTTCTAAATGGCTTACCCCATATTCTTAAACTGCGGCCCCTGGTTCTGGACTCCCCCAACATCGGGAACATGTTTCCTGCCTCTAGCGTGTCCAAACCCCTAATAATCTTACATGTTTCAATAAGATCCCCTCTCATCCTTCTAAACTCCCAGTACAAGCCCGGCTGCTCCATTCTCTCAGCATATGACAGTCCCGCCATCCCGGGAATTAACCTTGTAAACCTACGCTGCACTCCCTCAATAGCAAGAATGTCCTTCCTCAAATTAGGGGACCAAAACTGCACACAATACTCCAGGTGTGGTCTCACTTGGGCTCTGTACAACTACAGAAGGACCTCTTTGCTCCTATATTCGATTCCTCTTGTTATAAAGGCCAACATGCCATTCGCTTTCTTCACTGCCTGCTGTACCTGCATGCTTACTTTCATAGACTAATGTACAAGGACCTCTTTGATCCTATACTCTTGTTCGGAAGGCCGACCGCCCAGCTCGAGGAAGGACACTCTCGAAACTAAAGACCGAACGAAACGAGTCTGATCGGACAGCTTGCCGCGGGGGTGGCGGTCCCAGCGAGGTTGGGGTCAGGGCCAAGTTTTCCCTCACACCCCTGTCCCACTTAGGAAACCTGAACGGAGACCTCCGGAGACTCTGGAGTCCCCCTAATGGTCGAAACTGACAAAAACCTCCGGGAACCTCCGGGAACCTCACGGAAACCTTGGGTGGGGCGCAAAGTCTCCAGAGGTTTCCGTTCGGCTTTCCTAAGTGGGACAGGGGCATTACCATCCTGTAACTCAGCCCCTGATCTGCCCGAACGTTGCCACCCGTGGACTGTGCGCGTTTGTGCGACTGTCGCGCTCATTATCCTTTCACCGGTTGTCCCACGCCTGTCTCTGTCACACTTCGCCCTCTGCCAAACACTTAGCAATGAAAAACATTGAAAGCAAACTGTTTTTTTTTGTAATTAGCTGCTGGCACAAATGTATTACTCACCAATATCAAATAGCCAGCACACCGCAGCAAGCTGAAATCTGATCTTTTTGCTAACGTCCGTGAACCATCCAGGCATTGCATAAGAACGACATGTTTGGATTACAAGCTCGTAACCAGCTACTGGGCGCCTCCTGCTCCAGGTGAGCCTCACTAATGCAAACCCCCCAGTGCCGAGACTCTGAGCAGCACAGCACAGGAACAGCAGGCCCTTCGGCCCACGCTGACCGTGCATGCCAAGCTCAGAATTAAAGGGCACTCTTTGTATGTGTCAGGTAAATAGATAAATGGACAGTAGGCGCAGGAGTCGGCCATTCGGCCCTTCGAGCCAGCACCGCCATTCAATGTGATCACGGCTGATCATCCCCAATCAGTTACCCCGTTCCTGCCTTCTCCCCATATCCCCTGACTCCGCTATCTTTAAGAGCCCTATCTAGCTCTCTCTTGAAAGCATCCAGAGAACCGGCCTCCACCACCATCTGAGGCAGAGAATTCCACAGACTCACCACTCTCTGTGAGAAAAAGTGTTTCCTCGTCTCTGTTCTAAATGGCTTACTCCTTATTCTTAAACTGTGTGACCCCTGGTTTTGGACTCCCCCAACATCGGGAACCACTCTCTGTGAGAATTCCACACTCACCACTCTCTGTGAGAATTCCACAGACTCACCACTCTCTGTGAGAATTCCACAACCATTCTCTGTGAGAATTCCACAGACTCACCACTCTCTGTGAGAATTCCACAGTCACCACTCTCTGTGAGAATTTCACACTCACCATTCTCTGTGAGAATTCCACAGACTCGCCATTCTCTGTGAGAATTCCACAACCATTCTCTGTGAGAATTCCACACTCACCATTCTCTGTGAACATTCCACAGACTCACCACTCTCTGTGAGAATTCCACACTCACCATTCTCTGTGAACATTCCACAGACTCACCACTCTCTGTGAGAATTCCACACTCACCATTCTCTGTGAACATTCCACAGACTCACCACTCTCTGTGAGAATTCCACACTCACCATTCTCTGTGAGAATTCCACAGACTCGCCACTCTCTGTGAGGATTCCACAGACTCACCACTCTCGGTGAGAATTCCACAGACTCACCACTCTCTGTGAAAATTCCACAGACTCACCATTCTCTGTGAGAATTCCACTGACTCGCCACACTCCTGAGATCTCTCATCCTTCTAAACTCCAGAGTGTACAAGCCCAGCCGCTCCATTCTCTCAGCATATGACAGTCCCGCCATCCTGGGAATTAACCTTGTAAACCTACGCTGCACTCCCTCACGAGGATGTTGCCAGGACACGAGATGCCTGAGCAACTCTGCTCTCCTGCTCTCCTAGCCTTGCCCAACCTCTCCCTATAGCTCAGGCCCTCAAGCCCTGGAGAACGTGGATAGGCGACGTTTCACAGAGTGCTGGAGTAACTCAGCGGGTCAGGCAGCGTCTGTGGAGAACATGGATAGGTGACGTTTCACAGAGTGCTGGAGTAACTCAGCGGGTCAGGCAGCATCTGTGGAGAACATGGATAGGTGACGTTTCACAGAGTGCTGGAGTAACTCAGCGGGTCAGGCAGCATCTGTGGAGAACATGGATAGGTGACGTTTCACAGAGTGCTGGAGTAACTCAGCGGGTCAGGCAGCATCTGTGGAGAACATGGATAGGTGACGTTTCACAGAGTGCTGGAGTAACTCAGCGGGTCAGGCAGCATCTGTGCAGAACATGGATGTGACGTTTCACAGAGTGCTGGAGTAACTCAGCGGGTCAGGCAGCATCTGTGAAGGGAAGGAATGGGTGACGTTTCGGCTCGAGACCCTTCGGGTCTCGGCCCGAAACGTCGCCCATTCCTTCTCTCCAAAAATAAGTGATTTTTCAAATGGTGCCAATTACTAAGGGTGCGAATTATCAGATATTATGGTATTCTGGAGAGAAGGAATGGGTGACGTTTCACAGAGTGCTGGAGTAACTCAGCGGGTCGGGCAGCATCTGTGGAGAACATGGATAGGTGACGTTTCACAGAGTGCCGGAGCAACCTCAACATCGGGAACATATTTCCTGCCTCTAGCATGTCCAAACCCTTAACAATCTTATATGTTTCAATAAGACACATATCCCACTATTTTCATCCACACCCTGCACAATAGGGGGCAATTGACAGGGAACTCACAGAGCTTGCCGGGCATCTCATTGCAGCGAGAAGGGCAAAAGGTGATGCGTGGGACAAAGTTTGTACTCAAAGGGTAGCGAGTGCCTGCAACACACGGCCGGGGGGTGGTGGAGGCAGATATGACAGTGGCGTTTATGGGGCTTTTGGATAGGTATGCAGTGGACGGAGCGATATGGTAAATGGTAGGGAATTGAAGAATACAGTTGAACAGAGGGATCTGGGAATAACCGTGCATAGTTCCTTGAAGGTGGAATCGCATGTAGATAGGGTGGTAAAGAAAGCTTTTGGTATGCTAGCCTTTATAAATCAGAGCATTGAGTATAGAAGCTGGGATGTAATGTTAAAATTGTACAAGGCGTTGGTGAGACCAATTCTGGAGTATGGTGTACAATTTTGGTCGCCCAATTATAGGAAGGATGTCAACAAAATAGAGAGGGTACAGAGGAGATTTACTAGAATGTTGCCTGGGTTTCAACAGCTAAGTTACAGAGATAGGTTGAACAAGTTAGGTCTTTATTCTCTGGAGCGCAGAAGGTTAAGGGGGGACTTGATAGAGGTCTTTAAAATGATGAGAGGGATAGACAGAGTTGATGTGGACAAGCTTTTCCCTTTGAGAATAGGGAAGATTCAAACAAGAGGACATGGCTTTAGAATTAAGGGACAGAGGTTTAGGGGTAACATGAGGGGGAACTTCTTTACTCAGAGAGTGGTAGCTGTGTGGAATGAGCTTCCAGTGGAAGTGGTGGCGGCAGGTTCGTTGGTATCATTTAAAAATAAATTGGATAGGCATATGGATGAGAAGGGTATGGAGGGTTATGGTATGAGTGCAGGCAGGTGGGACTAAGGGAAAAAAGTTGTTCGGCACGGACTTGAAGGGCCGAGATGGCCTGTTTCCGTGCTGTAATTGTTATATGGTTATATGGATTTTGTGCCGGCAGGTAGGGGTTGGCCAGCACAGACATCGTGGGCTGAAGGGCCTGCTGCCGCTCCACGTTCCGTGCTTACAGACCTGCACGCCTTTGGGATGTGGGAGGAAACCGGAGCACCCGGAGGAATCTCCATGCAGACAGCCCCCGTAGTCAGGATCGAACCCGGGTCTCCAAGACTTTTGCTTTAGTACTACGGAGATACAGCACGGTAAAGGGCCCTTCGGCCCACCCAGACTGTGCCGACCAAGTCAGTGGATATTTTTACGGCAGAGATAGATAGATTCTTGGTTAGTACGGGGGTCGTGGGGAGAAGGCAGGAGAATGGGGTTCGGAGGGAGAGATAGATCAGCCATGGCGGAGAAGACTTGACGGGCCGAGTGGCCTAATTCTACTCCTATTCCTTATGCGTTATGAACTTATGAGGAATTTCTTTAGCCAGAGGGTGGTGAATCTGTGGGATTCTTTGCCACAGAGGCCTGTGGAGGCCACGTCAGTGGATATTCTTAAGGCAGAGATGGACAAATTCTTGATTAGAACGGGTGTCGAGGGTTGTGGAGAGAAGGCAGGAGAATGGGATTAGGAGGCAGTGATCAGCCATGATTGAATGGCGGAGTGGACTCGATGGGCCGAACGGCCTAATTCTGCTCCTATAACCTGTGAACATTGTGAACTAATCTGCCTGCCTGCCTGCCTGCACCTGATCCATATCGCTCCATTCGTTAGTTTCTAATTTTTAAAGATATAGCAGAGAAACAGGCCCTTCGGCCCACCGGGTCCGCACCAACCCGCGATCCCCGCACACTAACACTATCTGACACACACACAAGGGACAAATTACAAGTTTAACAAAGCCAATTAACCTACAAGCCCGCACGTCTTTGGAGTGTGGGGGGAAACCGAAGATCTCGGAGAAAACCCACGCAGGTCACGGGGAGAACGTGCAAACTCCGTAAAGACGGCGCCCGTAGTCGGGATCGAACCTGGGTCTCTGGCGCTGAAGGACAGCAACTCTACCGCGTTGCTGCCTTACAGCGGCGGAGACCCGGGTTCGATCCCGAGAACGGGTGCCGTCTGTACGGAGTTTGTATCTTCGCCCCGTAACCTGCGTGGGTTTTCTCCGGGTGCTCCGGTTCCCTCCCACCCGACCTCCCTCACAGGCTGCAACTCCACTCTATGTCAAAATGGAATAACAAGGGAACTGCAGATGCTGGTTTACACCAAAGATAGACACAGGGAAACATAGAAATTAGGTGCAGGAGTAGGCCATTCGGCCCTTCGAGCCTGCACCGCCATTCAATGTGATCATGGCTGATCATCCAACTCAGTATCCCGTACCTGCCTTCTCTCCATACCCTCTGATCCCCTTTATCCACAAGGGCCGCCTCTAACTCCCTCTTAAAGGACGGGAAGGGAATGGAGGGGAATGGTCTGAGTGCAAGTAGATGGGACTAGGGAAAAAAATAAATGGTCGGCACGGACTGGAAGGGCCGAGAAGGCCTGTTTCCGTGCAGTAATTGTTATATGGCTATATGGTTATAAGGTTAAATGTAGCCAACGAACTGGCCTCAACTACCCTCTGTGGCAGAGAGTTCCAGAGACCCACCACTCTCTGTGTGAAAAAAGTCCTTCTCATCTCGGTCCTAAAGGATCTCCCCCTTATCCTTAAGCTGTGACCCCCTTGTCCTGGACCTCCCCAACATCGGGAACAATCTTCCTGCATCTAGCCTGTCCAACCCCTTAAGAATTTTGTACGTTTCTATAAGATCCCCTCTCAATCTCCTAAATTCTAGAGAGTATAAACCGAGTCTATCCAGTCTTTCTTCATAAGACAGTCCTGACATCCCAGGAATCAGTCTGGTGTCTGGAAGCTGGTGTAACTCAGCGGGGTCGGACAGCATTTCCGGAGAAAAGGAATAGGTGACATTTCTTCTGAAGACGGGTCTCGACCCGAAATGCAGATGCTGCCTGACCTGCTGGCAAGAGGTACAGAAATGTGGAAATGAACACACACACACCTCCAGATTCAGGGACAGTTTCTTCCCGGCTGTTATCAGGCAACTGAACCATCCTACCAACAACTAGAGAGCGGTCCTGAGCTACTATGCACCTCTTCGGTGACCCTCGGACTATCCTCGATCGGACTTTGCTGGCTTTACCTTGCACTGAACGTCATTCAATAGACAATAGACAATAGGGGCAGGAGTAGGCCGTTCGGCCCTTCGAGCCAGCACCACCATTCAATGTGATCATGGCTGATCATCCCCAATCAGTACCCCGTTCCTGCCTTCTCCCCATATCCCCTGACTCCGCTATTTTTAAGCACCCTATCTAGCTCTCTCTTGAAAGCATCCAGAGAACCGGCCTCCACCGCCCTCTGAGGCAGAGAATTCCACAGACTCACCACTCTCTGTGAGAAAAAGTGTTTCCTCGACTCCGTTCTAACTGGCTTACCCCTTATTCTTAAACTATGGTCCCTGGTTCTGGACTCCCCCAACATCGGGAACATGTTTCCTGCCTCTAACGTGTCCAAGCCCTTAACAATGTTATATGTTTCAATGAGATCCCCTCTCATCCTTCTGAACTGCAAGGTGCACAAGCCCAGCCGCTCCATTCTCTCAGCATATGACAGTCCCGGGAATTAACCTTGTAAACCTACGCTGCACTCCCTCAATAGCAAGAATGTCCTTCCTCAAATTAGGGGACCAAAACTGCACACAATACTCCAGGTGTGGTCTCACTTGGGCTCTGTACAACTGAGAAGGACCTCTTTGCTCCTATATTCGATTCCTCTTGTTGTAAAGGCCAACATGCCATTCGCTTTCTTCACTGCCTGCTGTACCTGCATGCTTACTTTCATAGACTGATGTACAAGGACCCCCAGATCCCGTTGTACTTCCCCTTTTCCCAACTTGACGCCATTTAGATAGTATTCCCTCGTCATGTATCTGTACACTGTGAATGGCTCGGTTGGAATCATGTATTGTCTTTCTGCTGACTGGTTAGCACGCAACAACAGCTTTTCACCGTACCTCGGTCCACGTGACAATAGACTAAACGCAACTCGAGGAAATAGAGGTGTTGATGAGCTTTCTTGGCCACTGCTTCGATGTGGCTGGCCCAGAGCAGGACAGCACTCACTGGGGTCACACAAAAAGCTGGAGAAACTCAGCGGGTGCAGCAGCATCTAAGGAGCGAAGGAGATAGGCGACGTTCCGGGTCGAGACCCTTCCTCAGACCCTTCACTCACTGGGAGCTGGTCAGAAGATTCCACACCATAGAGGTGTTTGAGAAGGAACTGCAGGTGCTGGAAAATCGAAGGTAGACAAAAGTGCTGGAGGAACTCAGCGGGTGCGGCAGCGTCTATGGAGCGAAGGAGATAGGCGATGTTTCGGGCCCGAAACGTCGCCTATCTCCTTCGCTCCATAGATGCTGCTGCACCCGCTGAGTTTCTCCAGCACTTTTGTCTACCCACATCAGAGAGGTGCGATCTGAGGACAGAATACAACGCAACGCCTTTGCGATTCCATCATCAGAGACCCACACCACCCTGGCCACGCTCTCAGTTCACCACCTGCCATCGGGAAGACGGTACAAGAGCCTGAAAACTGTAACGTCCTGGTTCAGGAATAGCTACTTCCCCACAGCCATCAGGCTGTTAAACACTGCAACCTCAAATAAACGCTGGTCTCCATAGACTAATGTAGCAATATTATTGCTTGTTTTTGATGTGTACATATGTGTGCGTGTGTATATATAGATATATATTATATATACTGTAAGATAGATACAAAAATCTTAAGCAATCTGGAGAAATTCAGCGGGATAAATGTATGTACTCAGTGGATAAATGTGAGGTTATCCACTTTGGTGGCAAAAACAGGAAAGTAGACTATTATCTGAACGGTGGCCGATTAGGAAAAGGGGAGATGCAACGAGACCTGGGAGTCATGGTACACCAGTCATTGAAAGTAGGCATGCAGGTGCAGCAGGCAGTGAAGAAAGCAAATGGTATGTTGGCATTCATAGCGAAAGGATTTGAGTACAGGAGCAGGGAGGTTCTACTGCAGTTGTACAGGGTCTTGGTGAGACCACACCTGGAGTATTGCGTACAGTTTTGGTCTCCAAATCTGAGGAAGGACATTCTTGCCAAAGAGGGAGTGCAGAGAAGGTTCACCAGACTGATTCCTGGGATGTCGGGACTTTCATATGAAGAAAGACTGGATAGACTTGGCTTGTACTCACTGAAATTTAGAAGATTGAGGGGGGATCTTATAGAAACTTACAACATTCTTAAGGGGTTGGACAGGCTAGATGCAGGAAGATTGTTTCCGATGTTGGGGAAGTCCAGAACAAGGGGTCACAGTCTAAGGGTAAGGGGCAATTCCTTTAGGACCGAGATGAGGAAAACATTCTTTACACAGAGAGTGGTGAATCTGTGGAATTCTCTGCCACAGAAGGTAGTTGAGGCCAGTTCATTGGCTATATTTAAGAGGGAGTTAAATGTGGCCCTTGTGGCGAAAGGGATCAGGGGGTATGGAGAGAAGGCAGGTACAGGATACTGAGTTGGATGATCAGCCATGATCACATTGAATGGCGGTGCAGGCTCGAAGGGCAGAATGGCCTACTCCTGCACCTATTTTTCTATGTTTCTATGGGACAGGCAGCATCTCTGGAGAGAAGGAGTGGGTGACGTTTCGGGTCGAGACCCTGACGTTTTGAGTCCATGTGCCTTGGAATTCTCTGCCTCAGAGGGCGGTGGAGGCCGGTTCTCTGGATGCTTTCGAGAGAGAGCTAGATCGGGTTCTTGAAGATAACGGAGTCAGGGATATGGGGAGAAGGCAGGAACGGGGTACTGATTGGGGATGATCAGCCATGATCACATTGAATGGCGGTGCTGGCGAGAAGTGGGCGAGCCACTCACCCGACATTCCCAATGTTGGGCGAGTCCAGAACCAGGGGCCACAGTCCTAGAATTAAAGGGGAGGTCATTTAAGACTGAGGTGAGAAAAAAACTTTTTCACCCAGAGAGTTGTTAATTTATGGAATTCCCTGCCACAGAGGGCAGTGGAGGCCAAGTCACTGGATGGATTTAAGAGAGAGTTAGATAGAGCTCTAGGGGCTGGTGGAGTCATGGGATATGGGGAGAAGGCAGGCACGGGTTATTGAGGGGACGATCAGCCACGATCGCAATGAATGGCGGTGCTGGTTCGAAGGGCCAAATGGCCTCCTCCTGCACCTATTTTCTATGTTTCTATGTTTCTATGAAGGACTAAACGGCCTACTCCTGCACCTATTGTCTATTGAAAAAGCACACCCCCAGATTCAGGGACAGTTTCTTCCCAGTTGTACAGGGCCTTGGTGAGGCCACACCTGGAGTATTGCGTACAGTTTTGGTCTCCAAATCTGAGGAAAGACATTCTTGCCATA
The DNA here is from genome assembly GCA_963514005.1 of Raja brachyura. The sequence goes on along the minus strand of OY740787.1, from coordinate 4,577,124 downwards.
GAGGGAGTACAGAGAAGGTTCACCAGACTGATTCCTGGGATGTCAGGACTTTCATATGAGGAAAGACTACAAACTTCTTAAGGGGTTGGACAAGCTAGATGCTGGACGATTGATCCCGATGTTGGGGGAGTCCAGAACAAGGGGTCACAGTCTAAGGATAAGGGGGAATTCCTTTAGGACCGAGATGAGGAAAACATTCTTTACACAGAGAGTGATGAATCTCTGGAATTCTCTGCCACAGAAGGTCGTTCTTGGTTCTTGGTTACTTGGTCCTTCAAAATATTCCAACTGGAATTTAAACTGGAGATGGTGAAGGGAGGGGTTTAGCCAGAGAGGCCAGTTCATTGGCTATATTTAAGAGGGCGTTAGATGTGGCCCTTGTGGCTAAAGGGATCAGGGGGTATGGAGAGAAGGCAGGTACGGGATACTGAGTTGGATGATCAGCCATGATCACATTGAATGGCGGTGCAGGCTCGAAGGGCCGAATGGCCTATTTTTCTATGTTTCTATGTTTCCCAGCCGTTATCGGGCAACGGTACAATCCTACCACGACCAGAGAACAGTCCTGAACTATTATCTACCTCATCAGGGGACCCTCGGACTATCTATGATCGGATTTTACTGGTTTTACATGGCACCAAACATTATTCCCTTATGTCATCGTGTCCTGTCTTTCCGCTGACTGGTTAGCACGCAACAAAAGCTTTTCACTGGACCTCGGTACACGTGGCATGAATCTAAAGTGGACTAAAGATAAACTGAACGAAACATTAATTTACACAGCCCTTTGTCAATCCCAGAAGATGCATCTTGTGGACCATTTATAATGTAAGGTGCTATACAAATGCAAGTTAGTTTTGATCGCACTGTAGCCTAATTCCTACCACTGGTGGACAGATTCCTAGTTCAGAGTCACGCAGTCAAACAGGCCCTTCAGCCCAACTTGCCCACACCGGCCAACAAGTCCCATCTACATTAGTCCCGCCTGCCCACGTTTGTCCCATATCCATCGAAACCTGTCCTATCTATGTACCTGAAACATTGTGATGGACCCAGCCTCAACTACCTCCTCCGGCAGCTTGTTCCATGCACCCACCACCCTCTGTGTGGAAAATGTTACCCCCTTAGGTTCCTATTAAATCTTTTCCCCTTCACCTTGAACCTGTGTCCTCTGGGTCCTCGATTCCCCTACTCTAGGCAAGAGACTCTGTGTGCCTACCCGATCTATTCCTCTCATGATCTTGTCCGCCTACATAAGGTTGGTTAAGAAGGTTCAATCTTTGGGTGTTAATGGCGGAGTAGCAAGATGGATTCAACGGTGGCTGAACGGGAGATGCCAGAGAGTAATGGTGGATGGCTGTTTGTCAGGTTGGAAGCCGGTGACCAGTGGGGTGCCTCAGGGATCTGTGTTGGGTCCGCTGTTGTTTGTCATGTACATCAATGATCTAGATGATGCGGTGGAAAATTGGCTAAGTAAGTATGCAGATGATACTAAGATAGGTGGTGCTGTGGATAATGAAGTAGATTTTCAAAGTCTACAGAGAGATTTGGGCCATTTGGAAGAGTGGGCTGAAAGATGGCAGATGGAGTTTAATGCTGATAAGTGTGAGGTGCTACATCTTGGCAGGACAAATCAAAATAGGACGTACATGGTAAATGGTAGGGAATTGAGGAATGCTGTGGAACAGAGGGATCTGGGAATAACTGTGCATAGTTCCCTGAAGGTGGAATCGCATGTAGATAGGGTGGTAAAGAAAGCTTTTGGTGTGCTGGCCTTTATAAATCAGAGCATTGAATATAGGAGTAGGGAAGTAATGTTAAAATTGTACAAGGCATTGGTAAGACCAATTCTGGAGTATGGTGTACAATTTTGGTCGCCTAATTATAGGAAGGATGTCAACAAAATAGAGAGAGTACAGAGGAGATTTACTAGAATGTTGCCTGGGTTCCAGCAACTAAGTTACAGAGAAAGGTTGAACAAGTTAGGTCTTTATTCTTTGGAGCGCAGAAGGTTAAGGGGGGACTTGATTGAGGTCTTTAAAATGATGAAAGGGATAGACAGAGTTGACATGGATAAGCTTTTCCCATTTAGGGTAGGGAAGATTCAAACAAGAGGGCATGACATGAGAATTAAGGGACAGAAGTTTAGGGGTAACATGAGGGGGAACTTCTTTACTCAGAGAGTGGTGGCTGTGTGGAATGATCTTCCGGCAGAAGTGGTGGAGGCAGGATCGATTTTAACATTTAAAAGTAAAGTGGATAGGTATATGGACGGGAAGGGAATGGAGGGGTATGGTCTGAGTGCAGGTAGATGGGACTAGGGGAAAATAAATGGTCGGCACGGACTGGAAGGGCCGAGAAGGCCTGTTTCCGTGCTGTAATTGTTATATGGTTATATGGTTATAAGATCACCCCTCATCCTCCTGCGCTCCAAGGAATAGAGTCCCAGCCTACTTTTTCACACAGAGAGTTGTGAGTTTGCGGAATTCTCTGCCTCAGAGGGCGGTGGAGGCCGGTTCTCTGGATACTTTCATGAAAGAGCTAGATAGGGCCCTTAAAAGTAGCTCGAAGGGCCAAATGGCCTACCCCCGCCCCTGTTGTCTATTGTCTATTGTCTATGGATATGGGGAGAAGGCAGGAACGGGGTACTGATTGGGGATGATCAGCCATGATCACATTGAATGGCGGTGCTGTCTCGAAGGGCCGAATGGCCTCCTCCTGCACACATTTTCTACGTTTCTGTTTAAATATCACAAACCCCATTTTGTTCTGAGTCCAATTTTTCCAACTCATAATTAGTCTAACAAAATGTTCGCAACAAACCTAAAACTCTTCTCTAACAATAACCTTGTTGTGAGTCTGTGGAATTCTCTGCCTCAGAGGGCGGTGGAGGCCGGTTCTCTGGATGCTTTCAAGAGAGAGCTAGATAGGGCTCTTAAAGATAGCGGAGTCGGGGGATATGGGGAGAAGGCAGGAACGGGGAACTGATTGGGGATGGACTAAAAATGCTGGAGAAACTCAGCGGGTGAGGCAGCATCTATGGAGCGAAGGAAATAGGCGACGTTTCGGGTCGAGACCCTTCTTCAGACTGATGTGTGGGGGGGGGGGGGGTAGAAGAGAGGAAGAGGTGGAGCCAGTGGGCTGAGGGAGAGCTGAGAGCTGAGAAGTGGAGGGGAAAGTAAGGACTACCTGAAATTAGAAAGGCCAATGTTCCAATGTTCATACCGCCGGGGTGTAAACTGCGTAAGCGAAATATGAGGTGCTGCTCCTCCAATTTGCGGTGTTGCTCACTCTGGGCCATGGAGGAGGCCCAGGACAGAAAGGTCGGATTGGGAATGAGAGGGGGAGTTGAAGTGCTGAGCCACCAGGAGTTATTCAGGTTGGTTATCGCGAACCGAGGGGAGGCGTTGGGCGAAGCGATCGCCGAGCCTGCGCTTGGTCTCACCGTTGTAGATCAGCTGACACCTACAGCAGCGGATGCAGTAGATGAACACTGCGGACCGAGCGGAGGCGTTGGGCGAGCGGGAGGAAACCGGAGCGCCCGGAGAAAACCCTGCGCCTTGCATCCCGCTTCCCGAAAACTGCGAAAGCTCGGCCTTTGAAAGGAAAGGTGGCATTTACAGCTGAGCGATGACCTTTCCAAATGAGCTGCGTCGAGCCGACAGCCGTCTTTCACCGCCTGATGGTAACGTTCCAATATTCACCAGTCAGGAATGTCCACGGACGTTAATCGGGTCAACGACTGTATGAATCAATTCATGCAGTCGCTGAAAGGCCTGACTCTCTCCTCACGTCCTCATTTTACGCACAGGCCCGACGGATAAAAATCTAGAGCCAGCGCTGCCAGGACGCTACACCTGTTGCCTGCGACACCGGCTCGCAGGTAAATCGTCTCCACACAACACCTGCCTTCGCCAGCACACTTCTTTCATCGAAGGCTGGATCAAAACTCCCACACACATTGTGGGGGTCACAGAGGCACAGTCATAGAGTCACACAGCGTAGGAACAGGCCCCTTCGGCCCAACTAGGCCCACGCCGGCCTGCGTTTGGCCCCATCTCCACTAGTCCCACCTGCCTGTGTTTGGCCCATTTCCCACTAAATCTGTCAATTGACAACAGACAACAGACAATAGACAACAGGTGCAGGAGGAGGCCATTCGGCCCTTCGAGCCAGCACCGCCATTCAATGTGATCATGGCTGATCGTCCCCAATCAGTACCCCGTTCCTGCCTTCTCCCCATATCCACTGACTCATAGAAACATAGAAGATAGGTGCAGGACGAGGCCATTCGGCCCTTCGAGCCAGCACCGCCATTCAATGTGATCATGGCTGATCGTCCCCAATCAGTACCCCGGTCCTGCCTTCCCCCCATATCCCCCGACTCCGCTCTCTTTAAGAGCCATATCAAGAGTTTAAGAATAAGGGGTAAGTCATTTAGAACGGAGACGAGGAAACACTTTTTCTCACAGAAAGTTGTGAGTCTATGGAATTCTCTGCCTCAGAGGGCGGTGGAGGAAGGTCCCCAATCAGTACCCCGTTCCTGCCTTCTCCCCATATCCACTGACTCATAGAAACATAGAAAATAGGTGCAGGAGGAGGCCATTCGGCCCTTCGAGCCAGCACCGCCATTCATTGTGATCATGGCTGATCGTCCCCAATCAATAACCCGTGCCTGCCTTCTCCCCATATCCCTTGACCCCACTAGCCCCTAGAGCTCTATCTAACTCTCTCTTAAATCCATCCAGTGACTTGGCCTCCACTGTCCTCTGTGGCAGGGAATTCCACAAATTCACAACTCTCTGGGTAAATATTTTTTTTCTCAGCTCAGTCTTAAATGACCTCCCCTTTATTCTAAGACTGTGGCCCCTGGTTCTGGACTCGCCCAACATTGGGAACATTTTTCCTGCATCTAGCTTGTTCAGTCCTTTTATAATTTTATATGTTTCTATCAGATCCCCCTCATCCTTCTAAACTCCAGTGAATACAAGCCTAGTCTTTTCAATCTTCCCTCATATGACAGTCCCGCCATCCCAGGGATCAATCTCGTGAACCTACGCTGCACTGCCTCAATCACAAGGATGTCCTTCCTCAAATTAGGAGACCAAAACTGTACACAATTCTCCAGATGTGGTCTCACCAGAGCCCTATACAACTGCAGAAGAACCTCTTTACTCCTGTACTGAAATCCTCTTGTTATGAAGGCCAACATTCCATTAGCTTTCTTCACTGCCTGCTGTACCTGCACGCCAACTTTCAGTGACCGGTGTACAAGGACACCCAGGTCTCGCTGCACCTCCCCCTTACCTAACCTAACCCCATTGAGATAATAATCTGCCCCCTTGTTTTTGCTGCCAAAGCGGATAACCTCACATTTATCTATATTATACTGCATCTGCCACGCATCTGCCCACTCACTCAACCTGTCCAGGTCACCCTGCAACCTCCTAACATCCTCCTAACATCACAGTTCATACTGCCACCCAGCTTTGTGTCATCCGCAAACTTGCTAGTGTTGCTCCTAATTCCCTCTTCCAAATCATTTATATATATATATATATATATATATATGGTAAACAGTTGCGCCCCCAACACCGAGCCTTGCTGCATAAAGTCATACAGCTTAGGAACAGGCCCTTCGCCCCAACTAGCCCACACACGGCCAACGTGCCCCATCTCCAATGTATGCTGCACTCCATCAATAGCAAGAAGGAGGATGAGGGGGGATCTTATAAAGGCGTATAAAATCATGAGAGGAATAGATCGAGTAGACGCACAGAGTCTCTTGCCCAGGGTAAGGGAATCGAGGACCAGAGGACACAGGTGAGAGGCTGAAAGATTCAATGCCAGCCTTTTGCACCAAGAAGGTGGCGGGCGTGTGGAACAAGCTGCCGGAGGAGGTAGTTGCGGCAGGCACTATCGCAACGTTTAAACAGGAACGCGGATCGGACATCATGAAAGTAAGCATGCAGGTACAGCAGGCTGTGAAGAAAGCCAATGGCATGTTGGCCTTCATAACAAGAGGAATCGAATATAGGAGCAAAGAAGTCCTTCTGCAGTTGTACAGATCCCTAGTGAGACCACACCTGGAGTGTTAAAGAAGGAGCTGCAGATGCTGGAGAATCGAGGGTTACACAAAAAGCTGGAGAAACTCAGCGGGTGCAGCAGCATCTAAGGAGCGAAGGAGATAGGCGACGTTTCGGGTCGAGACCCTTCGTCTGAAGAAGGGTCTCGACCCGAAACGTCGCCTATCTCCTTCGCTCCTTAGATGCTGCTGCACCCACACCTGGAGTATTGCGTGCAGTTTTGGTCCCCTAATTTGAGGAAGGACATTCTTGCTATTGAGGGAGTGCAGCGTAGGTTTACAAGGTTAATTCCCGGGATGGCGGGGACTGTCATATGCTGAGAGAATGGAGCGGCTGGGCTTGTACACTCTGGAGTTTAAACAGTTGCGGCCCCAACACCGAGTTTAGAAGGATGAGAGGGTATCTTATTGAAACATATAAGATTGTTAAGGGCTTGGACACGCTAGAGGCAGGAAACATGTTCCCGATGTTGGGGGGAGTCCAGAACCAGGGGCCACAGTTTAAGAATAAGGGGTAGGCCATTTAGAACGGAGACGAGGAAACACTTTTTCTCACAGAGAGTGGTGAGTCTGTGGAATTCTCTGCCTCAGAGGGCGGTGGAGGCCGGTTCTCTGGGTGCTTTCAAGAGAGAGCTAGATAGAGCTCTTAAAGATAGCGGAGTCAGGGGACATGGAGAGAAGGCAGGAACAGGGTACTGATTGGGGATGATCAGCCGTGATCACATTGAATGGCGGTGCTGGCTCGAAGGGCCGAATGGCCTCCTCCTGCACCTATTGTCTACAGTCTCCTGCGCTCCAAGGAATAGAGTCCCAGCCTGCCCAACCTCTCCCGATAGCTCAGGCCCCTCGAGGTTTGTCGACACCCGTGTTAATCCTCTCTGCACTCCTTGACCACATCTTCCCAATAACTTGGAACACAATACTCTACATGTGGAGGAAGGAACGGCAGACGCTGGTTGACACCAAAGACAGGCGCAAAACGCTGGTGTAACTCAGCGGGACAGGCAGCGTCTCTGGAGAGAAGGAATGGGTGACGTTTTGGGTCGAGACCCTTCGTCAGACTGAGAGTCGGGGGGGGAGGCTTCCAGTCTAGAGATAGGGAAGGCTAAGGTGTGAAATCAATACATGTGACCTCACCAATAACTGCAACATGACCTCAACTGCAACTTCTGCACTCGATGCTCTGGCTAATAGAAACATAGAAACATAGAAACATAGGCCATTCGGCCCTTCGAGCCAGCACCGCCATTCAATGTGATCACGGCTGATCATCCAACTCAGTATCCCGTACCTGCCTTCTCTCCATACCCTCTGAACCCTCTAGCCACAAGGGCCACATCCAACTCCCTCTTGAATATAGCCAATGAACTGGCCTCTCTGGCTAAACCCCTCCCTTCACCACCTCCAGTTTAAATTCCAGTTGGAATATGTTGGAGGACCAGGTAACCAAGTAACCAAGAACGACCTTCCGTGGCAGAGAATTCCAGAGACTCACCGCTCTCTGTGTGAAAAATGTTTCCCTCATCTCGGTCCTAAATTAACTGGCCTCAACTACCTTCTGTGGCAGAGAATTCCACAGATTCACCAAAATTATTTCCTCATCTCGGTCCTAAAAGACTTCCCCCTTATCCTTAGACTGTGACCCCTTGTTCTGGACTCCCCCAACATCGGGAACAATCTTCCAGCATCTAGCCTGTCCAACCCCTTAAGAATTTTGTAAGTTTCTATAAGATCCCCCCTCAATCTTCCAAATTCCAGTGAGTACAAGCCAAGTCTATCCAGTCTTTCTTCATATGGAAGTCCCGACATCCCAGGAATCGTGGCAATGAAAGCCAATGTGCCAAAAACCTTTTAAGCCTTGATGATGAGAATATCAGGGAATGGTGACATCCGGAATACTGGGACTGAGGAAAAACATCACACACATTCTGCTGTCAATATACTCTAAGCTAGTTTAGAGTATACTGTCCAAGAGGCTCCGTCTATGCTAGTCCCACCTGCCCGCATTTGTGGCCCATATCTGTGCTGAGAAGATTTACAAGGACGTTTAGGCTCTAGACTTTACAGATACAGCTCGGAGACAGGCCCTTCCAGTCCGTGCCGACCATTTATTTTCCCCCAGTCCCATCTACCTGCACTCAGACCATACCCCTCCATTCCCTTCCCGTCCATATACCTATCCACTTTACTTTTAAATGTTAAAATCGATCCTGCCTCCACCGCTTCCGCAGGAAGATCATCCCACACAGCCACCACTCTCTGAGTAAAGAAGTTCCCCCTCATGTTGACCCCTAAACTTCTGTCCCTTAATTCTCATGTCATGCCCTTGTTTGAATCTTCCCTACCCTCAATGGGAAAAGCTTATCCACGTCAACTCTGTCTATCCCTTTCAGGGCCAAGAAGGCCTGTTTCCGTGCTGTAATTGTTATGTGGTTATATAAAAAATTAAAAAATATATAGACGTCGAACCATTAAATAACTGATAATATTGACAATATTAATAATGTGCCGCCAACAAAATGTTTTTATTATGTACTTACTTCTAATTTTAAAACATTTTAAAAAGTTTTTAAAAAAATACTCACACACGCATGCACACATGTAGACCGACACTGAGGAACTCAGGCACACACATCAGGCTCACCCA
>OY740787.1:4358608-4568192 GCA_963514005.1 Raja brachyura | reverse complement strand
GAAGCAGGCCATTGTAAGCTGTTTGTAGTGTAGAAATAAGACTTGGGTGGGGGAGAGATAGAGAGAGAGGGAATGCCAGGGCCCGAGGGCTGAGGGAGAGGTGGGAAGGGGAGGAGGCAGCCAGGGTTAACAGAATTGAGAAAATTCAATGTTTAAGCCCAGAGGATGCAGACTCACCAAGCGGAATATGAGGTGCTGTTCCTCCAACTTGCGGTGCTGTTCACTCTGGCCGTGGAGGAGGCCCAGGACCGAGAGGTCGGATACGGAATGGGAGGGGGAGTTGAAGTGCTGAGCCACCGGGAGGTCGGGTTGGTTATTGCGGACCGAGCGGAGGTGTTCGGCGAAACGATCGCCCAGCCTCCGCTTGGTCTCACCGACCATTGCAGACTGTTCCTGTCTTGTACCGAAGGCAGGCACAAAACGCTGGAGTAACTCAGCGGGACAGGCAGCATCTCTGGAGAGAAGGGATGGGCGACGTTTCAGGACGAGACCCTTCTGCACACCTGTGTTGTACTGTTCTATAATCTATGGGAGAAAAAGGCCCTTCAGCCCATCAAGTCTATGCCTACCACCAACCGCTCATTTAATCTGTGTCAATAGACAACAGACGATAGGTGCAGGAGGAGACTATTCGGCCCTTTGAGCCAGCACCGCCATTCAATGTGATCATGGCTGATCATCCAACTCAGTATCCCGTACCTGCCTTCTCTCCATACCCCCTGATCCCTTTAGCCACAAGGGCCACATCGAACTCCCTCAACTACCTTCTGTGGCAGAGAATTCCACAGATCCACCACTCTCTGTGTGAAAAATGTTTTTCTCATCTTGGTCCTGAAAGACTTCCCCCTTATCCTTAAACTGTGGCCCCTTGTTCTGGACTTCCCCAACATCGGGAACAATCTTCCTGCATCTAGCCTGTCCAACCCCTTAAGAATTTTGTACGTTTCTATAAGATCCCCCTTCAATCTTCTAAATTCTAACGAGTACAAGCTGGGACATGCGAGTCCCAGCCACACTTGTCCCACCTGCCCGCGTTTGGCCCTTAACCCTCCAAACCTGTCCTATCCATGTTTCCAGCCTCAGCTACCTCCTCCGGCAGCTCGTTCCATACACCCACCACCCTCTGTGTAAGGGAGGCTACCCCTCTGATTCCTATTCAATCTTTTCCCCTTGTCACAGAGTAAATGAGGGGGTGAGGGGGGAAGGATGAGGGGGTGGGGATCTTATATAAACATATGAAATTATAAAAGGACTGGACAAGCTAGATGCAGGAAAAATGTTCCCAATGTTGGGCGAGTCCAGAACCAGGGGCCACAGTCTTAGAATAAAGGGGAGGCCATTTAAGACTGAGGTGAGGAAAAACTTTTTCACCCAGAGAGTTGTGAATTTATGGAATTCCCTGCCACAGAGGGCAGTGGAGGCCAAATCACTGGATGGATTTAAGAGAGAGTTAGATGGAGCTCTAGGGGCTAGTGGAGACAAGGGATATGGGGAGAAGGCAGGCACGGGTTATTGATTGGGGACGATCAGCCATGATCACAATGAATGGCGGTGTTGGCTCGAAGGGCAGAATGGCCTCCTCCTGCACCTATTGTCTGTTATCTATTGACACAGATTAAACGAGCGGTTGGTGGTAGGCGTAGACTTGATGGGCTGAAGGGCCTTTTTCTCCCATAGATTATAGAACAGTACAACACAGGTGTGCAGAAGGGTCTCGTCCTGAAACGTCGCCCATCCCTTCTCTCCAGAGATGCTGCCTGTCCCGCTGAATTACTCCAGCGTTTTGTGCCTGCCTTCGGTACAAGACAGGAACAGTCTGCAATGGTCGGTGAGACCAAGCGGAGGCTGGGCGATCGTTTCGCCGAACACCTCCGCTCGGTCCGCAATAACCAACCCGACCTCCCGGTGGCTCAGCACTTCAACTCCCCCTCCCATTCCGTATCCGACCTCTCGGTCCTGGGCCTCCTCCACGGCCAGAGTGAGCAACACCGCAAGTTGGAGGAACAGCACCTCATATTCCGCTTGGGGAGTCTGCATCCTCTGGGCTTAAACGTTGAATGTTCTCAATTCTGTTAACCCTGGCTGCCTCCTCCCCTCCCCACCTCTCCCTCATCCCTCGGGCCCTGGCATTCCTTCTCTCTCTATCTCTCCGAAGGGCCTGTTTCCATGCGGTATCACTCTATGGCCCGATGACTCTCTGACAGGGAGTAAGCGACAGAACGTCCAAGGCATGTGATTGGTTCGCGGAGTAACATACTGAGGGAGGGAGGGAGGGAGGGAAAAATGGAATGTGTGTAAAACGTGTCATGTACGAACAGGGGGGCGACACGGTGGTGCAGTGGTAGAGCTGCTGCGTCACAGCGCCGGAGACCCGGGTTCCATCCCAACTACGGGCGCTGCCTGTACGGAGTTTGTACGTTCTCCCCGCGACCTGCGTGGGTTTTCGTCGAGTGCTCCGTGCGTGCAAAGCAACGCGTTACGTGTTCCCTTGGTACACGCGACAACAATAACACGAGGTTATGGGGATCGTGGATGGTCACCTTGTCGTGGTGGAGAAGCTCGTGTGGACCTGAGATCCTGAGAGCGATGCCGTCTGGAGCTGTGCTCCTGGTAGGGCCACCCATGGCGGTGAGGTCGAGGGGGAGGACTCGGACTGAGAGCAATCCAACCAAGACCTCAACGGTGGAACAGGCGGAGGACGATGGCTGACCTTAGTGGAGCGTCACAACGGCTGGGAAGGCGGATGAAGGCTGCAGCAGAAAAGGGTCTCCGGTCGTCTTGGACTCCATGCCACTGGATCCTGACCCAGATCTGTCGAGGACCCCACGTGGGGTGGCCGTCTGTGCGCCAGTCTCCCCACGTTAAACAAAGTCACGCACAGGCGTGTGTCCTCCATGTAGGGAATAGCACCCTGGAGACACCCATGGTCAGCCACGACCGAAGGGGGGGGTCCAAGAAGAAGAATTGTAAATTCTACCTAAGGCAGAGATTGACAGATTCTTGATTAGTGCGGGCGTCAGGGGTTACGGGGAGAAGGCAGGAGAATGGGGTTCGCAGGGAGAGATAGACCGGCCACGGTACAACAAACCTAAAATTAAGTCAAGTTTATCGCCTCCTGCACGAGTCTGGTGAGGTACAGGTCTCGCAGCCACTGCGCACAAACAGAGATTATACGCACGTATGTTCGTCTACTGCATCCGCCGCTCCAGGTGTCAGCTGCTCTACAACGGTGAGACCAAGCGGAGGCTCGGCGATCGCTTCGCCCGACACCTCCGCTCGGTTCGCACTAACCAACCCGACCTCCCGGTGGCTCAGCACTTCAACTCCCCCTCCCATTCCCAATCCGACCTCTCTGTCCTGGGCCTCCTCCATGGCCAGAGTGAGCAACACCGCAAATTGGAGGAGCAGCACCTCATATTTCGCTTGGGCAGTTTGCACCCCAGCGGTATGAACATTGACTTCTCCAATTTCAGGTAGTCCCTGCTTCCTCCTCCCCTTCCCAGCTCTCCCTCAGCCCACTGTCTCCGCTCTTCCTTTCTTCTTCCCACCCCCCCACATCAGTCTGAAGACGGGTCTCGACCCGAAACGTCGCCCATTCCTTCGCTCCTCAGATGCTGCCTCACCCGCTGAGTGTCTCCAGCATCTTGTGCCTACCTTGTATATTGAAGGGGACACCTCTACCAGCTGTGTCACCAATGGCACCCTCTGTTTCTGCCTGTGTAGACACACACCTGTGCACAGGTGGCCACAGGTGTGTACAGAGAGAGCTCCATCCAAGACCGCAAGAAATTGTCAGAGAATTGTGGACGCAGCCTGGACCGTAACACAAACCCCGACCTCCCTTCCATCGAGGGTTACACAAAAAGCTGGAGAAACTCAGCGGGTGCAGCAGCATCTAAGGAGCGAAGGAGATAGGCGACGTTTCGGGTCGAGACCCTTCTTCTGTCCAACCTCCCTCCCATCGACCATCCACACCTCACGCTGCCTCGGCAAGGCCGGCAGCATCATCAAGGCCAGTCTCACCCCCGGCCACTCCCTCTTCTCCCCTCGCCCATCGGGCAAGAGGTACAGAAGTGTGAAAACGAACGCGCACACACACCTCCGGATTCGGAGACAGTTTCTTCCCAGCTGTTATCAGGCAACTGAACCGTCCTACCGACAGCCAGAGAGGTAGAAGGTACAGGAGCCTGAAGACTGCAACGACCAGGTTCAGGAATAGCTACTTCCCCACAGCCATCAGGCTATTAAACTTGGCTCGGACAAAACTCTGAACATTAATACCCCTTAATCTGTTATTTGCACTTCATCAAATTATTCATGTGTGTATATATTTATATAATGGTATATGGACACACTGATCTGTCCTGTAGTCAATGCCGTCTATGTTCTGTTGTGCTAGTCTGTTGTGATGTTGTTTCATCAGTGATAGGAGCAGAATTCGGCCCATTGAGTCTACGCCCAACGCCTCCCACTCTGAAATGCTCAACTCCTCCGTCCTGAGCCGAGGGGTGGCTAGCCGTGGCTCGCCACCAGATACCGCCACATTGGCCCAGCATTGTCATGTGTACAGATACTACAGAGATAAGCCAGACAAATCACACCAGGCCACGATCACAATGAATGGCAGTACTGGCTCGAAGGGCCGAATGGCCTCCCCCTGCACCTATTTTCTATGTTTCAGACATGAGTACAACAGGAAGTGCAAAACAAGATAGGAAACATATAACCATATAACAATTACAGCACGGAAACAGACCTTCTCGGCCCTTCCAGTCCGTGCCGACCATTTATTTTCCCCTAGTCCCATCTACCTGCACTCAGACCATACCCCTCCATTCCCTTCCCGTCCATATACCTATCCACTTTACTTTTAAATGTTAAAATCGATCCTGCCTCCACCACTTCTGCTGGAAGATCATTCCACACAGCCACCACTCTCTGAGTAAAGAAGTTCCCCCTCATGTTACCCATAAATTTCTGTCCCTTAATTCTCATGTCATGCCCTCTTGTTTGAATCTTCCCTACCCTCAATGGGAAAAGCTTATCCACGTCAACTCTGTCTATCCCTTTCATCATTTTAAAGACCTCAATCAAGTCTATTCCTCTCATGATTTTGTACACCTCTTTAAGATTACCCCCTCAACCTCCTGCGCTCCAAGGAGCCTACTCAACCTCCCCCTATAGCGCTAGTACCGGCAACATCATTGTAAATCTTCTCTGAACCCTTTCCATCTTTCCCGTAACAAGGTGCCCAGAACTGAACACAACGCACCAAATGCGGTCTCGTCAACGTCTTATACAACCGCAGCACGACCTCCCAACTTTCCCTGGCTGCAACCTTCCCTCCGCTGGTGAACTGTACACTGCACAAGGGCCAGGAAGCGAGCGGGCAAGATCATCTCTGACCCCTCTCGCCCTGGCCACAAACTCTTTGAATCACTTCCCTCTGGAAGGCGACTCCGGACTGTCAAAGCTGCCACAGCCGCCGGACATAGAAACAGTTTTCATCCACGAGTAGTTGCTCTACTCAACAGCCAAAAATCTGTAGCCTCCCTTTGATCTGGTATTTTGTTGGTTCACATGGTGTTTTATCATTAATGTTATATTATTACTAATGTTTAGTGTTTTCTGAGTCATTCGTAACTGTCACATTGTTACTCATGGGCGGAGCACCAAGGCAAATTCCTTGTATGTGAATACTTGGCCAATAAACGAACTTACTTACTTTTCGACTCATCCGACTTCATGGACCTTCTGCCTTCTCTGGTCTCCCCCATCTGGTCTCCACATTGGCCCAAGCAGTTCCTTTGTGGTATCTATGGGGTGAAGACTGAATGTGTCATCGCTGAAAGTTGGCGTGCAGGTACAGCAGGCAGTGAAGAAAGCTAATGGAATGTTGGCCTTAATAACAAGAGGATTTCAGTACAGGAGTAAAGAGGTCCTTCTGCAGTTGTATAGGGCTCTGGTGAGACCACATCTGGAGTATTGTGTACAGTTTTGGTCTCCTAATTTGAGGAAGGACATCCTTGTGATTGAGGCAGTGCAGCGTAGGTTCACGAGATTGATCCCTGGGATGGCGGGACTGTCATATGAGGAAAGATTGAAAAGACCAGGCTTGTATTCACTGGAGTTCAGAAGGATGAGGGGGGATCTTATAGAAACATATACAATTCTAAAAGGACTGGACAAGCTAGATGCAGGAAAGATGTTCCCAATGTTGGGCGAGTCCAGAACCAGGGGCCACACAGTCTTAGAATAAAGGGGAGGCCATTTAAGACTGAGCTGAGAACAAACTTTTTCACCCAGAGAGTTGTGAATGTGTGGAATTCCCTGCCACAGAGGGCAGTGGATGGATTTAAGAGAGAGTTAAGAGGGGCTCTAGGGGCTGATGGAGTCAAGGGATATGGGGAGAAGGCAGGCACGGGTTATTGATAGGGGATGATCAGCCATGATCACAGGGAATGGCGGTGCTGGCTCGAAGGGCCGAATGGCCTCCACCTGCACCTATTTTCTATGTTTCTATGTTTCCATGTTAGTACGGGTGTCAGGGGTTATGGGGGGAAGGCAGGAAAATGGGGTTAGGAGAAAGAGATTGATCAGCCATGATTGAACGGTGCAGTAGACTTGATGGGCCGAGTGGCCTAATACTGATCCTACCAGTTGCAGACCTATGAACGTAGCAATGCGGAACTTTGCTGACTCAGCAAACACATGGCAAATTCATTCGGCCAGAAAGATAGAATCACAGAAACATAGACAATAGGTGCAGGAGTAGGCCATTCGGCCCCTCGAGCTTGCACCGCCATTCAATATGATTATGGCTGATCATCCAACTCAGTATCCCGTACCTGCCTTCTCTCCATACCCCCTGATCCCTTTAGCCACAAGGGCCACATCTAACTCCCTCTTAAATATAGCCAATGAACTGGCCTCAACTACCTTCTGTGGCAGAGAATTCCACAGACTCACCACTCTCTGTGTGAAAAATGATCTTCTCATCTCGGTCCTAAAAGACTTCCCCCTTATCCCTAAACTGTGACCCCTTGTCCTGGACCTCCCCAACATCGGGAACAATCTTCCTGCATCTAGCCTGTCCAACCCCTTAAGAATTTTGGGTTACACAAAAAGCTGGAGAAACTCAGCGGGTGCAGCAGCATCTAAGGAGCGAAGGAGATAGGCGACGTTACGGGTCGAGACCCATTTTGTAAGTTTCTATAAGATCCCCCCTCAATCTTCTAAATTCTAGCGAGTACAAGCCGAGTCTATCCAGTCTTTCTTCATGGAAGATTTATGAAGCTGTTGAATTTATAGAGAGAAACAGGCCCTTCGGCCCATCGCATTCGTGCCGACTGAATTACCCACACACTAGTTCTATCCTACACAGCGGGGACAAATTTACCAAGGTCAATTAACCTACGAACGTTCACGTTGAACAAGTTAGGTCTTTATTCTTTGGAGCGCAGAAGGTTAAGGGGGGACTTGATTGAGGTCTTTAAAATGATGAAAGGGATAGACAGAGTTGACGTGGATAAGCTTTTCCCATGGAGGGTAGGGAAGATTCAAACAAGAGGGCATGACATGAGAATTAAGGGTCAGAAGTTTAGGGGTAACATGAGGGGGAACTTCTTTACTCAGAGAGTGGTGGCTGTGTGGAATGATCTTCCAGCAGAAGTGGTGGAGGCAGGATCGATTTTAACATTTAAAAGTAAAGTGGATAGGTATATGGACGGGAAGGGAATGGAGGGGTGTGGTCTGAGTGCAGGTAGATGGGACTAGGGGGAAATAAATGGTCAGCACGGACTGGAAGGGCCGAGAAGGCCTGTTTCTGTGCTGTAATTGTTATATGGTTATATGGTTCAGGTCTTTGGAGTGCGGCAGGAAACCGGAGCACCCGGAGAAAACCCACGCAGTCCCGGGGGAAGAGGTCCAAACTCCGTGCAGACAGCACCCGTGGTCGGGATCCAACCCGGGTCTCTGAGGCAGCAACTCTACCCCTGCGCCCCTGTTGCCAGGCCTGGATGGCCAGAGCGATAGGGAGGGGTTGGGAAGGGTAGCAGGGGGATGAGGGGTGACCTTGTAGAGGTGTGCAACATGGCGCGGGGAATGGATAGGGTAGATACACAGAGCCGGGGAATCAAGAACCAGGTTTGAGGTGAGAGGGAAAAGATTTAATAGGAAACGGAGGGGCAACTTTTTCACACACAGATTGGTGGTTGGAGAGGAGATAGTTGGGGCAGGTATTAAAGCACCACTTAATAGTCATTTGGACAGGCACATGGATAGGATGGACGATCAACAACAGGTGCAGGAGGAGGCCATTCGGCCCTTCGAGCCTGTACCACCATTCAATGGGATCATGGCTGATCATCCCAAATCAGTACCCCGTTCGGTTAAGAGGGATGTTTAGTTTGGAGATACAGCGCGGAAACAGGCCCTTCGGCCCACCGGGTCCGTGCTGACCAGCGTTCCCCGCACACTGACACTATCCTACACACACCAGGGACAATGTTTATGCATTTACCAAGCCAATTAACCTACAAACCTGTATGTCTGTGGTCCGAACAGGGGGGTGGGTCTAGTGTAGATAGGGCATACTTTCAAGAGAGGGCTAGATAGGGCTCTTAAAGATGGCGGAGTCAGGGGATATGGGGAGAAGGCAGGAACGGGGTACTGGTTGGGGATGATCAGCCGCGATCACATTGAATGGCGGTGCTGGCTCGAAGGGCCGAATGGCCTACTCCTGCACCCATTGTCTATTGCCTATTGTTGGTCGGCATGGGCAAGTTGGGCCGAAGGGCCTTTTTCCACGCTGCCTGACTCTATGACTGTCTCTCGATCAATCAATGGTTAACTAAAGCCTCTGCCCACTGTATGAGCTATTTCAAGAGCTCTCCCGAGTTTCCCCTGATTCGAACTCGGAGAATTGCGGTAATGGCCGCTCGTAGGTACTCGGGGCTCTCGTGGACATTTTTTCAACATGTTGAAAAATCTTCACGAGTCTTCACCAGCTTTCCCGAGTACCTGCCGTTAGCGTTACGAGCCGCTAAGAGACGTCCCCGAGCTCCGACGTACCCGCTACGTTACAGCCTTCAAGAGATAATTCAACAGTGGAGGTTGTGCGGGAACGTGGCGCTGCGGGTAGAGCCGCTACCTCACAGCGCCAGAGACCCGGGTTCGATCCTGACCACGGGTGCTGTCTGTACGGAGTTTGTACGTTCTCCCCTGTGACAGCATGGACTTCTCTCCAGGCACTCCACTTTCAATAGACAATAGACGGTAGACAAAATAGACAAAAGTCAACAAAATAGAGAGAGTACAGAGGAGATTTACTAGAATGTTGCCTGGGTTCCAGCAACTAAGTTACAGAGAAAGGTTGAACAAGTTAGGTCTTTATTCTTTGGAGCGCAGAAGGTTAAGGGGGGACTTGATTGAGGTCTTTAAAATGATGAAAGGGATAGACAGAGTTGACGTGGATAAGCTTTTCCCATTGAGGGTAGGGAAGATTCAAACAAGAGGGCATGACATGAGAATTAAGGGACAGGAGTTTAGGGGTAACATGAGGGGGAACTTCTTTACTCAGAGAGTGGTGGCTGTGTGGAATGATCTTCCAGCAGAAGTGGTGGAGGCAGGATCGATTGTAACATTTAAAAGTAAAGTGGATAGGTTTATGGACGGGAAGGGAATGGAGGGGTGTGGTCTGAGTGCAGGTAGATGGGACTAGGGGAAAATAAATGGTCGGCACGGACTGGAAGGGCTGAGAGGGCCTGTTTCCGTGCTGTAATTGTTATATGGTTAAAATTGCTGGAGAAACTCAGTGGGTACGGCAGCATCTATGGAGCGAAGGAAATAGGCAACGTTTCGTCCCGAAACGTTGCCTATTTCCTTCGCTCCATAGATGCTGCCGCACCCGCTGAGTTCCTCCAGCACTTTTGTCTACCTTCGATTTTCCAGCATCTGCAGTTCCTTCTCAAACACCTCTATGGTGTGGAATCTTCTGACCAGCTCCCAGTGAGTGAAGGGTCTGAGGAAGGGTCTGGAGACAATTGACAATAGGTGCAGAAGGAGGCCATTCGGCCCTACGAGCCGGCACCGCCATTCTATATGACCAATATCAGTACGTTCTCCTGTATCATGTACATACACACTGTGGATGGCGGTATTGTAATCATGGATTCGATAGCAGGCAACGAAAACGTTTTCGCCGTACACGTGACAATAAACTAATCTCAACTAAACTCCCCGCAACTGCGTGGGTTTTCTCCGGGTGCCCAGGGTTCCTCTCACGCTCCAAAGACCTGCAGGTTTGTAGGTTAACTGGGTTCAGTTAAAGCCTCGATCGTCGACACCAAACTGGACCCCGACTCAAAATTAATAATATTAGGAATAACAGAACAAAATCATTTCATTACTTGGAATCAAATAACTTTTATTGATTATAGTTTAATAATTGGGAAGAAATTAATATTAACATTTTGGAAAGGACCTATAACCCCCACAATTAAAATGTGGACCACAGAAATGTCGGAGACCCTATATTTGGAAAGATTAAGGTTTGCCTTAAGGGACAAACAAGAACTATTTAAAATCAAAGTCAAAGTCAAAAGAGTTTATTGTCATGTGTCCCTGACAGGACAATGAAAATCTTTCTTTGCATAGCTCAACAGAACATAGTAGGCATTGACCACAATTCTATACGTAAATACACCCATGAATTAATAAATTAATAAAGTGCAAATACCAGATGGAGGGATATTAATGTTCAGAGTTCTGAGCCAGGTTTAATAGCCTGATGGCTGTGGGGAAGTAGCTATTCCTAAACCGGGTTGTTGCAGTCTTCAGGCTCCTGTACCTTCTACCCGAAGGTAGCAGGGGAGATGAGTGTGTGGCCAGGGTGGTGTGGGTCCTTGATGATGCTGCCAGCCTTTTTGAGGCAGCGACTGCAATAAATCCCCTCGATGGAAGGAAGGTCAGAGCCGATGATGGACTGGGCAGTGTTTACTACTTTTTGTAGTCTTTTCCTCTCCAGGGGGCTCAAGTTGCCGAACCAAGCCACGATGCAACCGGTCAGCAAGCTCTCTACTGTGCACCTGCAGAAGTCAGAGAGCGTCCTCCTTGACAGACCGACTCTCCGTAATCTTCTCAGGAAGTAGAGGCGCTGATGAGCTTTCTTAATAATTGCAGTCTGAAGAAGGGTCTCGACCCGAAACGTCGCCTATCTCCTTCGCTCCTTAGATGCTGCTGCACCCGCTGAGTTTCTCCAGCTTTTTGTGTAACCCTTAATAATTGCATCTGTGTTCTCGGACCAGGAGAGATCTTCACAGATGTGCACGCCGAGGAATTTGAAGCTCTTGACCCTTTCAACCATCGACCCGTTGATATAAACAGGACTGTGGGTCCCCATCCTACTCCTTCCAAAGTCCACAATCAGTCCCTTGGTTTTGCTGGTGTTGAGGGCCAGGTTGTTGTGCTGGCACCATATGGGCAGTCGCTCGATCTCTCTTCTATACTCCGACTCATCCCCATCAGTGATACCAAATAATAATATGGTTCCCCCTTTATTGAAGATTTGAAGGGGCAAACTGGTTCGGCACGAGAACCCGACTGAAACCGGAATGGAAGAATCGATGAAGAATGACATTTCACCAAACGCGGATATATCTCCAACGATGCATAATCTGTCGAACATCCCATTCCTTCTCAACTTTTTATCCTTTTTTTTGTTTAACCTTTCTCTATGAATTTCTATCTTTATAAAAAAATGGAAAAAATATATATAGAAGTACATTAATTATGCAATTGTTAATATAAGTAATACTGATAACGTATGTCGACAACGAACATAATGCTTTTTATTTTGTAGTTGCTTCTATTTAATAAAAAAATTTAACAACTAAAAAAAAGCCTCGATTGTCCCAAGTGTGTACGATAGTTTGAGTGCAAAACGCCACCTGTCCGTGCTCCTCTGAGGTGCTGCCTGACCCTCTGAGCTACTCCAGCACTCTGTGTCCCAAAGACATGCGCGTTTGGTTCAATGGTTCACTTTTTGAATAGTGGAATTCATTCCAGCGCGAGGTTCAGTACAAGTACCTCTCTACGCAAGCACATCTTAGAGGCAGGGCGAGTGTACAGGCACAGTACACTCTGGGGCGGTGTGCAAGAGTTGTGTAAGAAGGGACTGCAGGTGCTGGTGTACTCTGAAGATAGACGCAAGACGCTGGAATAACTCAGCGGGACAGGCAGCGTCTAGAAGTGTACTAGAAGTATTCTGTCCAGTATACAAGAGTCGTTGGGTTTGGAACCAGTTGTGGAAAGGTGTTGGTTAATTGGCCTCTGTTAATTGTCCCTAGTGTGTTCAGAGTGGATCAGAAAGTGGGATAACATAGAATTAGTGTGAATGGGTGATCGATGGTCGGCATGGACTCGATGAGCTGAAGGGCCTGTATACATGCTGTATCTTTCAATTCACAACAGTTCAATTCACTTCAATTCAATTCAATTCAATTCACTTCAATTCAATTCAATTCAATTCAATTCAATTTATATCAATTCAATTCAATTCACTTCAATTCAATTCACTTCATTCAATTCACTTCAATTCACATCAATTCAATTCAATTAACATCAATTCACATCAATTCACATCAATTAAATTCAATTCAATTCAATTCACTTCAATTCACTTCAATTCACATCAATTCACTTCAATTCACATCAATTCAATTCAATTCACTTCAATTCAATTCACTTCAATTTACTTCAATTCAATTCACATCAATTCAATTCAATTCAATTCACATCAATTCAATTCAATTCACTTCAATTCAATTCAATTCAATTCAATTCACTTCAATTCACTTCAATTCACTTCAATTCAATTCAATTCACTTCAATTCGATTCACATCAATTCAATTAAATTCAATTCACATCAATTCAATTCAATTCACTTCAATTCAATTCAATTCACTTCAATTCAATTCAATTCAATTCACTTCAATTCAATTCAATTCACTTAAATTCAATTCACTTAAATTCAATTCACTTCACATCAATTCAATTCACTTCAATTCACTTCAATTCAATTCACATCAATTCACATCAATTCAATTCACATCAATTCAATTCACTTCAATTGAATTCACATCAATTCAATTCAATTCAATTAACTTCAATTCAATTCAAATCAATTCACTTCAATTCAATTCAATTCACTTCAATTCAATTCAATTCAATTCACTTCACTTCACTTCACTTCAATTCAATTCACTTCAATTCAATTCAATTCACTTCAATTCACATCAATTCAATTAAATTTAATTCACATCAATTCAATTCAATTCAATTAACTTCAATTCAATTCAATTCAATTCAATTCAATTCACTTCAATTCAATTCACTTCACATCAATTCACTTCAATTCAATTCAATTCAATTCAATTCAATTCATTTCAATTCAATTCAATTTCTTCCTTGACTCCTCAACATCTACTAGCCTAGCATCAATTTTAAAGCTTTCATTAAGAAGATGGGTGGGGGGGTGGAGAAGGCATTAGAATGGGGTAGAGAGGGCCATGATTTAATGGAGGAGTAACCTCGATGGGCTGAATGGCCAAATTCTGCTCCTAGAACTTGTGAAAATGGCCAGTCGTGCGTGATGAAGGTATAAAACAGCCGGACGCAAGGTGAGAGGTTTTATTTGGGCATTTAATATTAAACTCTATTGATGACCTGCGATTCAGACAGACTTCACTCTACGGACGCATGTTGATTGATTCATAGAAACATAGAAACATAGACAATAGGTGCAGGAGTAGGCCATTCGGCCCTTCGAGCCTGCACCGCCATTCAATATGATCATGGCTGATCATCCAACTCAGTATCCCGTACCTGCCTTCTCTCCATATCCTCTGATGCCCTTAGCTACAAGGGCCACATCTAACTCCCTCTTAAATATAGCCAATGAACTGGCCTCAACTACCCTCTGTGGCAGAGAGTTCCAGAGACCCACCACTCTCTGTGTGAAAAAAGTCCTTCTCATCTCGTTCCTAAAGGATTTCCCCTTTCATCCTTAAGCTGTGATCCCTTGTCCTGGACCTCCCCAACATGGGGAACAATCTTCCTGCATCTAGCCTGTCCAACCCCTTAAGAATTTTGTACGTTTCTATAAGATCCCCTCTCAATCTCTTAAATTCTAGAGAGTATAAACCGAGTCTATCCAGTCTTTGTTCATAAGACAGTCCTGACATCCCAGGAATCAGTCTGGTGAACCTTCTCTGCACTCCCTCTATGGCAATAATGTCCCTCCTCAGATTTGGAGACCAGAACTGTACGCAATACTCCAGGTGCGGTGTCCTGGAGAATTTCGCATTGTCCTCTCATTATCTCCCCCACAACTCTTCAGGAGCCGTTGCCGCAGCCCGGCTAGATTGATATCGCTGCAATTCACAAGTAGCAATTACAGAGGTCGGCCTAAGTTGACGAAAAGGAGTGTTTTTTTTGGGGGGCGGAGGGGAGGGGGGTTGTTTTTTTAAAAGTTCCAACAAATCTGCAAAAACTCTTGGCAGTCTTTCGCTGCATTTAGCTCGGCAGCGCCGCCCGGTGGTCACTGCGTCCAGCCCGTGGATTGAAGCAATGGGGAACAGTCTTTGGGGCAAAGTTTAATATCAAAAGTCAAGTGGGTTTCATTGTCCTGTGTCCCTGATAGAACAATGACATTCTTACTTGCAGCAGCACAACAGGATATGTCATGAGTGCACTGTGTAGACAATAGAGTAAATGAGAAAATAATTCAATACACAGAAACATAGACAATAGGTGCAGGAGTAGTGTTAAAGAAGGAACGGCAGATGCTGGAGAATCGAGGGGTACACAAAAAGCTGGAGAAACTCAGCGGGTGCAGCAGCATCTAAGGAGCGAAGGAGATAGGCGACGTTTCGGGTCGAGACCCTTCTTCAGGTGCAGGAGTAGGCCATTCGGCCCTTCGAGCCTGCACCGCCATTCAATATGATTATGGCTGTTCATCCAACTCAGTATCCTGTACCTGCCTTCTCTCCATACCCCCTGATCCCCTTAGCCACAAGGGCCACATCTAACGCCCTCTTAAATATAGCCAATGAACTGGCCTCAACTACCTTCTGTGGCAGAGAATTCCACAGATTCACCACTCTCTGTGTGAAAAATGTTTTTCTCATCTCGGTCCTAAAGGATTTCCCCCTTATCCTTAAACTGTGACACCTTGTTCTGGACTCCCCCAACTTCGGGAACAATCTTCCTGCATCTAGCCTGTCCGACCCCTTAAGAATTTTGTAAGTTTCTATAAATTCCAGCAAGTACAAGCCGAGTCTATCCAGCCTTTCCTCATATGGAAGTCCTGCCATCCCAGGAATCAGTCTGGTGAACCTTCTCTGTACCCCCTCTATGGCAAGAATGTCTTTCCTCAGATTTGGAGACCAAAACTGTACGCAATACTCCAGGTGTGGCCTCACCAAGACCCTGTACACGGATGTACAGTTCAATTCAATTCAATTCAGAGGGCGGTGGAGGCAGGTTCTCGGGATGCTTTCAAGAGAGAGTTAGATAGGGCTCTTAAAAATAGCGGAGTCAGGGGATATGGGGAGAAGGCAGGAACGGGGTACTGATTGGGGATGATCAGCCATGATCACATTGAATGGCTCGAAGGGCCAAATGGCCTACTCCTGCACCTATTGTCTATTGTCTATATACACACACACACACATATATGCATAGATAATACCTAAATCAGGGGGTATGGAGAGAAGGCAGGTACGGGATACTGAGTTGGATGATCAGCCATGATCATATTGAATGGCGGTGCAGGCTCGAAGGGCCGAATGGCCTACTCCTGCACCTATTTTCTTAGTTTCTATGTTTCTATGTGGTGATACAATCCAGTTACCAGCCGGAGTCTTCATAAGTATATAAAGGCAGTCACGGTGGCGCAGGGATATAGTTGCCGCCTTATGCCCCTCTCCCACGTGGGCGATTTGTTTTTCTAGGTGACTACATGCGACTAGACTGTCGCTACTTGGTCACCTGCATGGTCTGTTCGGTCGCCCAAAGGGTCGTGTGCCTTTTTTCTGGTCACCGCTGGATTTCGAAACGTTCAGAAATTTTCTGTGACGGTCGTTGACAAATGCCTTGTCGTAGGTTGTCGCCAGGATGGGGTAGGTTGTTGCCGGGTGCAGACTCCGGTGACCGAAGTTGTGCCGACAGGGTCGTACCTTGTCGTCAGTTGCCGCGGGTGGACGGCGGTTGTCGTAGTTGTGATCATAGGTGGACGTCCTGATGTATGTATGTTATAAAACTTACCTTGAGCAGCGCTGCAGTTCTGCCGCTCCCCGTGTGCGTGACTTTGGCGTCTTTCAGAAGGGGGCGGGCTTAAAATGCCGATTTCGTTGCGGAAGAAAAATCTCTCCGACATTTCATTCATGAAGGTATTTTTAAATTACGCTAGATTATTTATTAACTAGAGTAATTTAAAAATCACCTTCAAAAGCCGTGAGCGCCGACAACGGGAAGGATTTTGCGTAGGGGAGGAAAAAAGGTACACAGTTTATTTTTATATTAAAAGTTGTTTTTAAGGGAGGCTTTAATCACATTTTCATGTTACGAAATAGGGTCCAAAAAAATGTATGAACCAACAGTATTTTTACTCCTGGCTTCACAGCAAACCGCAACGTTCCAATCCACCGGATTCCACTAAAACCCACTCGCTAGTTGATTTAAATGGCCATTAATTTACAGGCATTAAAACACTAAATTCCTTCCATTTGGTCTAGAAATTCATGAAAATGAGATTTAAAAATTATGTTATATTGTGGATTATTGTGTGAATGTTATTTGGACACTTAGGCAATTTTAAAAAAGTTTATCTTTTCTTAAGAAATGGATAGATGTTTAGATCTACTCATTGAATTTTGTAATTAGCTACAATTAGATAACGAACTAATTATATGCTTTAATTTCAGGTAATCCAAATAAGATTGTTTAATATTTGTTTCAGAATGCTTCAATCTATAATAACTGAAAATTTCATTGAGTTCTCTTAATTTTTAAGAAAGTTATGGGCTTTTAACTTTTCCAGGTCACAGCTTTTGAGTTAAGTCAATTGAAAGGCAATGGGAAGCAAGATGCTCATTTCCGAGTATGAAAATGGCCATAACTTTCTTAATACTGAAGATATGAAAGTGAATTAGGTGTCAAATTAAACTGATTTTTATGCTTTAGCTGATGGGATATATTGCAGACTTGATTTTTAAAATCTCAACATTTTGTAACATTGCTACCTGATGGGTCTCCGGTTGTCGGTAGCTTGCCGTAGCTGGACGTCGACTAGGTGGTAGGTTGTTATAGACATTGGCCTAGACATTGTCGTAGGGGGGGTCCAGTCGTTGGTTTTTCGCCAACCTGCTACGACTATGACCGTCGCCGGTACTCGCTGAAAAAAATCGCCTGTGAGACACGCCCATTGCAGTGAATGCAGCGCTGGAGACCCCGGTTCGATCCTGACTATGGGTGCTGCCTGTGCGGAGTTTTACGTTCTCCCCGTGACTTGCATGGGTGTTCTCCGAGATAGGCAATAGACAACAGGTGCAGGAATAGGCCATTTGGCCCTTCTAGCCAGCACCGCCATTCAATGTGATCATGGCTGATCATCCCCAATCAGTACCCCGTTCCTGCCTTCTCCCCGTATCCCCTGACTCCGCTATCTTTAAGAGCCCTATCTAGCTCTCTCTTGAAAGTATCCAGAGAACCGGCCTCCACCGCCCTCTGAGGCAGAGGATTCCACAGACTCACAACTCTCTGTGAGAAAAAGTGTTTCCTCGTCTCCGTTCTAAATGGGTTACCCCTTATTCGTAAACTGTGGCCCCTGGTTCTGGACTCCCCCAACATCGGGAACATAGAAACATAGAAATTAGGTGCAGGAGTAGGCCATTCGGCCCTTCGAGCCAGCACCACCATTCAATATGATCATGGCTGATCGTCCAACTCAGTATCTCAAAACGGAAACTGAACAATCGAGATCTTCTGTTCCCTCCCACAATACAAAGACATACAGTTTTGGTAAATGTAAAAATTGTCCCTAGTGGGTGTAGGATAGCGTTAATATGCGGGGATCGCTGGTCAGTGCGGACCTCGTGGGCCGAAGGGCCTGTTTCTGTTGCTGTATCTCTGACCTAAACCAAACTAAAGACCAGAACTGTACGCAATACTTGAGACCACACCTGGAGTATTGCGTACAGTTCTGGTCTCCAAATCTGAGGAAGGACATTATTGCCATAGAGGGAGTGCAGAGAAGGTTCACCAGACTGATTCCTGGGATGTCAGGACTGTCTTATGAAGAAAGACTGGATAGACTCGGTTCATACTCTCTAGAATTTAGGAGATTGAGGGGGAATCTTATAGAAACTTACAAAATTGTTAAGGGGTTGGACAGGCTAGATGCAGGAAGATTGTTCCCGATGTTGGGGAGGTCCAGGACAAGGGGTCGCAGCTTAAGGATAAGGGAGAAATCCTTTAGAAGTGGTGGAGGCAGGATCGATTTTAACATTTAAAAGTAAAGTGGATAGGTATATGGACGGGAAGGGAATGGAGGGGTATGGTCTGAGTGCAGGTAGATGGGACTAGGGGAAAATAAATGGTCTGCACGGACTGGAAGGGCCGAGAAGGCCTGTTTCCGTGCTGTAATTGTTACATGGTTATATGTTATATGACCGAGTTGAGAAGGACTTTTTTCACACAGAGAGTGGTGAGTCTCTGGAACTCTCTGCCACAGAGGGTAGTTGAGGCCAGTTCATTAGCTATATTTAAGTTCGTCGCCTATCTCCTTCTCTCCTTAGATGCTGCTGCACCCGCTGAGTTTCTCCAGCTTTTTATGTAACCCAAAATTCTTAAGGGGTTGGACAGGCTAGATTCAGGAAGATTGTTCCCGATGTTGGGGAAGGGGTGACAGTTTAAGGATAAGGGGGAAGTCTTTTAGGACCGAGATGAGAAGATCATTTTTCACACAAAGAGTGGTGAATCTGTGGAATTCTCCTTCACAGAAGGCAGTTGAGGCCAGTTCATTGGCTATATTTAAGAGGGAGTTAGATGTGGCCCTTGTGGCTAAAGGGATCAGGGGGTATGGAGAGAAGGCAGGTACGGGATACTGAGTTGGATGATCAGCCATGATCACATTGAATGGCGGTGCAGGCTCGAAGGGCCGAATGGCCTACTCCTGCACCTATTTTCTATGTTTCTATGTCAATGTTTCTAAATAGGAGTTGAATCAGGCCATTTGGCCCATCAAGTCAACTCTGCCATTCAGTCATGGTTGATCACCACCCTCTGATAAATAAATTCCTCCTCATCTTGCTAAAGGACCATCCTTTAACCGTGAGGCTGTTTGAGTTCCCATCTGGGCTAGTGGTGGGGAGCTGTGAACCACAGCCGTAGGTTCCAATGTACCAACAATGGGCACAACCAAACCACCCGCAGCTCCCACACCGACCACAAGGGGGCACTCCACTCCAACCCACTCGCCAGCCGCAACTCAGAAATGAGCCAGTGGGGGGCGGCGTCACCTGCCCACGAGCTGCAGTTCTGCCCTTAGCCAGCGGGAGGGGCTGCACCTCAGTGAAGAGCTGATCACCGCTCGAGCACCAGAGACCCGGGTTCGATCCCGGCCTCGGGTGCTGTCTGCGTGGAGTTTGCACGTTCTGCCCACACTTTAGGATGCGGCACGGTCGGCGCAGCGGTAGAGTTGCTGCCTGGAGCCCTAGATTCGATCCAGACAGAATGTTGTTTGTCCGTTCTCCCGGTCACGGGGGAGAACGTACAAACTCCGCACAGGCAGCGCCCGTAGTCGGGATCGAACCTGGGTCTCCGGCGCTGCATTCGCTGTAAGGCAGCAACTCTACCGCTGCGCCACCGTGCTGAATGGCCTAATTCTGTTCCTATCACTTATTAACACGTGAAAACGATACTAGCAATTGAATCTGGGACTCCGGCACCGTTTGGCAGGAGTTCTACCAGCCCAAGCCCCCCCCCCCCCCCCCCCACGTCAACCCCCCGCATTGTTATTCACTGTTTGTGGGCTTTACATGGGTGAGCACTGAACTCACAACTCTTAGAGTCATAGAGTGATACAGCATGGAAACAGGCCCTTCGGCCCAACTTGCCCACACAGACCAACATGCCCCAGCTACACTAGTCCGGCCTGCCTGCGTTTGGTCCATAACCCTCCAAACCTGTCCTATCCATGTATCTGTCCAACTGTTTCTTAAACAATGGGATAGTCCCAGCCTCAACTACCTCCTCTGGCAGCTCATTCCATACACCCACCACCCTCCGTGTGAAAGAGCTACCCCTCGGATTAAGAATAAGGGGTAAGCCATTTAGAACGGAGACGAGGAAACACTTTTCCACACAGAGAGTTGTGAGTCTGTGGAATTCTCTGCCTCGGTGGGCGGTGGAGGCCGGTTCTCTGGATGCTTTCAAAGAGAGAGCTAGACAGGGCTCTTAAAGGTGACGGAGTCATGGGATATGGGGAGAAGGCAGGAACGGGGTACTGATTGGGGATGATCAGCCATGATCACATAGAATGGCGGTGCTGGCTCGAAGGGCCGAATAGCCTACTTTCAAGAGAGAGTTAGATAGACAATAGACAATAGGTGCAGGAGTAGGCCATTCGGCCCTTTGAGCCAGCATCGCCAATCGTCCCCAATCAGTATTTAAGAAAGAACTGCAGATGCTGGAAAATCAAAGGTAGACAAAAGTGCTGGGGAAACTCAGCGGGTGAGGCAGCATTGACGGGGTGAAGGAAATAGGCAACGTTTCAGACCAAAACCCTTCTTCAGTCCGGGGTTTCGGCCCGAAACCTTGCCTAATTCCTTCGCTCCATAGATGCTGCTGCACCCGCTGAGTTTCTCCAGCACTTTTGTCTACCCCCAATCATTACCCCGTTCCTGCCTTCTCCCCATATCCCCTGACTCCGCCATCTTTAAGAGCCCTTTCTAGCTCTCTCTTGAAAGCATCCAGAGAATAGAGCTCTTAAAGATAGCGGAGTCAGGGGATATGGGGAGAAGGCAGGAACGGGGTACTGATTGGGGGACGATCAGCCATGATCACATTGAATGGCGGTGCTGGCTGGAAGGGCCGAATGGCCTCCTCCTGCACCTATTGTCTATTGTCTATTGAAGCTTTTCCCCCTTCACCTTGAATCTCTGGCCCCCAATTTCCCCGACTCTGGGCAAGAGATTCCGTGCATCTGCCCGATCTGTTCCCCTCATATACAACTCTTGGTGAATCTGTTTAGCAACACCAGTCGGCACTTCACTGTGTAATTCCGAATGTCCCCGGGGGCACTTTTGAAATTGCTAGGCTCGTTCCTCTTCTCTTTCTTCTTCGGCGACGGGGTTAATTCAAGTTCTGTTTAGCGATGCATTCAAGGTAACTATGGCATCTGGGAGTCGGTTTCATCGCTCCGGGCCAGAGTGCGGAGGAATTTCTCTTTCTCTCTCCCCCCAGTCGCCAGCTACTGTATCGTTTTGCCTGTTGCCCCTGGAGTTGGCTCGCGAGCAGTTAGGGGGGGGAGGGGGGTAACTCGGGCAAACTTGTAAGTAGGAAGAAGAGGTTAGAGTATTATTTCAAAGTTTTTCAAAGTGCAAAAAAACACGCCATCTCTAAAAAGCCATCGCGGAGAAATAGGGGCAGGGCAAATCGACCAAGAGCCTTTCAATAGACTATAGACAATAGGTGCAGGAGTAGGCCATTCGGCCCTTCGAGCCAGCACCGCCATTCAATGTGATCACGGCTGATCATCCAACTCAGTATCCCGTACCTGCCTTCTCTCCATACCCTCTGATCCCCTTAGCCACAAGGGCCACATCTAACTCCCTCTTAAATATAGCCAGTACCCCGTTCCTGCCTTGCCCCCAAATCCCCTGACTCCGCTATTTTTAAGAGCCCTATCCAGCTCTCTCTTGAAAGCATCCAGAGAACCGGCCTCCACCGCCCTCTGAGGCAGAGAATTCCACAGACTCACCACTCTCTGTGAGAAAAAGTGTTTCCTCGTCTCCGTTCTCAATGGCTTACCCCTTATTCTTAAACTGTGTGTGGCCCCTGGTTCTGGAGGCATGGAATTCGACAGGAACCAGGTAACTGTTAAAAAAGGTGGCTGATCATCCAACTCAGTATCCTGTACCTGCCTCCTCTCCATACCCTCTTGTTATAAAAGGTCCACTGTCTTAATTTTCACAAACACATTTTTTTTTTCCTCTTTCAGGCAATCTGGTTCTGCCTGTTTTTTTTTTGGTGTGTGTGTTTATGGTCAAAGTTTAATTGGAGTTTTTAATGAAATTTAGGGCTGTGGATGCCTCGGGGAAAGGATGTCACAATTGGGCCTATTCATGGCATTGATAACTTTGCAGGCGTACTGATCCCGCCGCCTTTGTTATGGATGGGTTTCATTTTCAGTATTAAAGTTGTTTCTTTATTTGTGGCTTCCGCAAACAAAAAGACACTCACGCAGCGCTCAATGTACGAAGTATGAATCCTTATAAATAGGCGAATTGGACCCTTAATAATGAAGGTGTGAAAACACGCCTTGGGTTAAGGGCCATGCAACTCCATGCGATGAGCGCGACCTAACGTGGTCGCTTGAGCCGTCCGGCGTCGCGGGGCCGGTCCCACTTCGATCGCCGGAGCCGTGCGGAATTGTGCGGAGTTCGTCCCGACATCGCGCGGGGCTCCGAAAAACTGACCATGTTCAGAAATTCCGCGCGGCAACGGCTTGTCGGCTCGCAGTCGCCTCGACGCATTACACACCGCCCCGACGTCGTGCCTCCGTAACCCTCTCTGTAGGTGCCTCCGTGACCCTCTCTGTGTGTGGCTCCGTGGCCCTCTGTGTGTGTGTGCCTCTGTGCCCCTCTCTGTGTGCCCCTCTCTGTCCTGGCGAACTTACCTTTAAGACTTCGCTCCAAGTTCGCCTCGCTTTGCGCCGCATTGCGCCACTCACCCGACCTCCGCGCGGCCCCTACTGCCGGTTTGGTTGCACTTGCCGCATGCAGGCGCATGCTGGTGGGAACGGCCCTGTCCAGGGGATCACCCGACCTCCGCGCGGCCCCCGCTTCTAGTTTGATCGTGTTCATCGCATAGAGTTGCATGCTGGTAGGACAGGCCCTTAAGGCTGCGGAGGCCCAAGCCAGTGGATGTTTTCAAGGCGGAGATAGAAACATAGAATCATAGACAATAGGTGCAGGAGGAGGCCATTCGGCCCTTCGAGCCTGCACCGTCATTCAATGTGATCACGGCTGATCGTCCCCAATCAGTACCCCGTTCCTGCCTTCTCCCCATATCCCCTGACTCTGCTATTTTCAAGAGCCTTATCTAGCTCCCTCTTGAGTTCTCTAGCTATCCAGAGAACCGGCCTCCACCGCCCTCTGAGGCAGAGAATTCCACAGGAACCAGGTAACTTTTATAAAAGGTGGCTGATCATCCAACTCAGTATCCTGTACCTGCCTCCTCTCCATACCCTCTCCATACCCCCTGATCCCTTTAGCCACAAGGGCCACATCTAACTCCCTCTTCAATATAGCCAATGAACTGGCCTCAACTACCTTCTGTGGCAGAGAATTCCACAGATTCACCACTCTCTGTGTGAATGGACAAGTTCTTGATTGGAACGGGTGTGGAGGGGTTATGGGGAGAAGGCAGGAGAATGCGACGAGCTGGCAGAGATCAGCCAGAATAGGCTCGATGGGCCGAATAGCCTAACTCTACTCCTACAACTTGTGAACTTCAAGCTGGTGTAAGTCCCATCGTTTAGTTTGGTTTAGGGCCTGTGACCCCCGCGTTCGATCCTGGCTACAGACAGTCCGTGCGGAGTTCGTACGTTCTCCCCCGTGACCTGCGTGGGTTTTCTCCGGGTGCTCCGGTTTCCTCCCGCACATCCAAAGACGCGCGGGTTGGTTCACAAGTTTACAGCAGTCGAATTAGGCCATTCGGCCCATCGAGTCTACTCCGCCGTTTCAATCATGGCTGATCTCTGCCTCCTGATCTTATAGGATCTTATAGAAACATATAAAATTCTAAAAGGACTGGACAAGCTAGATGCAGGAAAAATGTTCCCAATGTTGGGGGGCGAGTCCAGAACCAGGGGCCGCACAGTCCTAGAATAAAGGGGAGGTCATTTAAGACTGAGGTGAGAAAAAACTTTTTCACCCAGAGGGTTGTGAATTTGTGGAATTCCCTGCCACAGAGGGCAGTGGAGGCCAAGTCACTGGATGGATTTAAGAGAGTGTTAGATAGAGCTCCAGGGGCTGGTGGAGTCAAGGGATATGGGGAGAAGGCAGGCACGGGTTATTGATAGGGGACGATCAGCCATGATTACAGTGAATGGCGGTGCTGGCTTGAAGGGCCGAATGGCCTCCTCCTGCACCTATTTTCTATGTTTCTATGTTTCTAATCCCATTTTCCTGCCTTCTCCCCATAACCCTTGACGCCCATCCTAATCAAGAATCTGTCTATCTCCACCTGAAAATTATCCACTGACTTGGCCTCCACAGCCCTCTGTGGCAATGAGTTCCACAGATTCACTACCCTCTGACTAAAGAAGTTCCTCCTCACCTCCTTTCTAAAAGTGTGTCCTTTAATTCTGAGGCTGTGCCCTCTGGTCCTAGACTCTCCCACTAGTGGAAACATCCTCTCCACATCCACTCTACCGATGCCTTTCATCATTGTATGTTAATTGTAGGTTAATTGACTTTGGGAACATTGTACATTGTCCCAGGCGGATACAAGTCAGGCCTCTCCGAACTTTTGGAATGCTCCCTCGTGCCAATGGATTCATGCTTCATTCCGTGCGGTCGGTGGATTAGTTCTTGCCAACCAAGAACATGATCTGGTCTGCCAAAAGAAACAGTGGGATTGGATACTCTGAGAGGGCAGCTAACAATACACGATAGGTGCAGGAGTAGGCCATTCGGCCCTTCGAGCCTGCATTGCCATTCAATGTGATCATGGCTGATCATCCCCAATCAGTACCCCGTTCCTGCCTTCTCCCCATATCCCCCGACTCAGCTATTTTTAAGAGCCCTATCTAGCTCTCTCTTGAAAGCATCCAGAGAACCTGCCTCCACCGCCCTCTGAGGCAGAGAATTCCACAGTCTCACCACTCTCTGTGGGGAAAAAAGTGTTCCCTCGTCTCCGTTCTAAAAAATGTTTCCTCGTCTCCGTTATAAATACACTTCGGGTCATAGAAAAATAGCAACATAGACAATAGGTGCAGGAGGAGGCCATTCGGCCCTTCGAGCCAGCACCGCCATTCAATGTGATCGTGGCTAATCGTCCCCAATCAGTACCCCGTTCCTCCCTTCTCCCCATATCCCTTGATTCCTTTAGCCCCAAAAACTAAATGTACTCTCTCTTGAAAACATCCAGTGAATCGGCCTCCACTGCCTTCTGTGGCCGAGAATTCCACAGATTCACAACTCTCTGGGCGAAAACGTTTTTCCTCATCTCAGTCCTAAATGGCCGACCCCTTAATCTTGAACTGTGACCCCTTCTTCAGACTCATTGTTGAGTGGGGATGTGGGAGAAGGGAGCTGGGAGAGAGGAGAGGCAGGACAAGGCCTGGCAGCTAATCTGCCTGAGGATCAGACAATCAGCCTGAAGAAGGGTCCCGTCCCGAAACGTCACCCATCCATGTTCTCCAGAGATGCTGCCTGACCTGCTGAGTTACTCCAGCATTTTGTGACCTTTTTTCCACACTTTTTTCCTTGTTTCCACACTAAATCACTCGATACCGAAATCACTTCACTAGAAGGATGAGAGGGGATCTCATTGAAACATATAAGATTGTTAAGTCTGAAGAAGGGTCTCGACCCGAAACGTCGCCTATCTCCTTCGCTCCTTAGATGCTGCTGCACCCGCTGAGCTTCTCCAGCCTTTTGTGTACCCCAAGATTGTTAAGGGTTTGGACACGCTAGAGGCAGGAAACGTGTTCCCAGGAACAGGGTACTGATAAGGGGATCAGAGGGTATGGAGAGAAGGCAGGTACGGGATACTGAGTTGGATGATCAGCCATGGTCACATTGAATGGCGGTGCTGGCTCGAAGGGCCGAATGGCCTACTCCTGCACCTATTGTCTATTGTCTATTGAAAACAGAGAAACATTGAAAAATAGAAACGTGGAAAATAGGTGCAGGAGTAGGCCATTCGGCCCTTCGAACCTGCACCGCCATTCAATGTGATCAAAGGTTTCAAATGTCTTTCATTGTCCACTGTACATAGGTACAGTGATATGCAAATGACCATACAACCAAACGGGAAAAAAGCAACAAGACACACAGCTACATAAAAGTTAACATAAACATCCACCACAGCAGATTCCCTACATTCCCCACTGTGATGGAAGGCGATGAAGTCCAATCTTCTTCATCCAGAATCAGTACTCGCTGGAATTTAGAAGATTGAGGGGGGATCTTATAGAAAGTTACAAAATTCTTAAGGGGTTGGACAGGCTAGATGCAGGAAGATTGTTCCCGATGTTGGTGGAGTCCAGAACAAGGGGTCACAGTCTAAGGATAAGGGGGAATTCCTTTAGGACCGAGATGAGGAAAACAGAGGGGTGGGTCTCTGGAATTCTCTGCCACAGAAGGTAGATGAGGCCAGTTCATTGGCTATATTTAAGAGGGAATTAGATGTGGCCCTTGTGGCTAAAGGGATCAGGGGGTATGGAGAGAAGGCAGGTACGGGATACTGAGTTGGATGATCAGCCATGGTCACATTGAATGGCGGTGCAGGCTTGAAGGGTCGAATGGCCTACTCCTGCACCTATTTTTCTATGTTTCTATGTTTCTAGTACCCCGTTCCTGCTTCCTCCCCATATCCCTTCATTCCGTCAGCCTGAAGAGCTCTATTGGGAGATGCAGCAAGGAAACAGGCCCTTCGGCCCACCGGGTACATGCCGACCATCGATTACCTGTTCACGCCAGTTCTATGTTATCCCATCTTTTCATCCACTCCCTACACATCAGGGGACAATTGACAGAAGCCAATGAACTCACAGAGCTTGCCGGGCACAGCATTGCAGCGAGAAGGGCAAAAGGAGATGCGTGGGACAAAGTTTGTACTCAAAGGGTAGCGAGTGCCTGCAACACACGGCCGGGGGTGGTGGTGTAGGCAGATACCACAGTGGCGTTTATGGGGCTTTTGGATCGGTATGCAGTGAACGGAGGGATATGGATTTTGTGCCGGCAGGTAGGGGTTGGCCAGCACAGACATCGTGGGCTGAAGGGCCTGCTGCCGCTCTACGTTCTGTGCTTACAGACCTGCACCCCTTTGGGATGCGGGAGGAAACCGGAGCACCCGGAGGAATCTCCATGCAGACAGCGCCCGTAGTCAGGATCGAACCCGGGTCTCCAGGAGTTTTGCTTTAGTACTACGGAGATACAGCGCGGTAACGGGCCCTTCGGCCCACCCAGACCGTGCCGACCAAGTCAGTGGATATTTTTAAGGCAGAGATAGATAGATTCTTGATTAGTACGGGGTCGTGGGGAGAAGGCAGGAGGGAGAGATAGATCGGCCATGATCGAATGGTGGAGCAGACTTGATGGGCCGAGTGGCCTAAGTCTAGTACTATTCTTATGCTGACGTTATGACCAGCGATCACCTCGTTCACTAGCACTATCCTACACACAATTTAGAAGTTTTACCGAAGCCAATTAGCCCACAAACCTGTACGTCTTTGGAGTGTGGGAGGAAACCGGAGATCCCGGCTAAAGGCCACGCTGTCACAGAGATAACGTACGAACTCCACACAGACAGCACCCATGGTCAGGATGGAACCCGGGTCTCTGGCGCTGTGAGGCAGCAACTCTACCGCTGCGCCACCGTGCCGCTTTAGACTTGGCCTCCACCGCCGTCTGCGGCAATGAATTCCACAGATTTACCACCCTCTGGCTAAAGAAATTCCCCCTCATCTCCATTCTGAAGGCACGTCCTTTTTCATTCTGACGCAGCCCGCGCCCTCTGGCCCTAGACTCTCCCGCAAGCCGCCGTCTCCGGTAAGAAAGTGGCTGATTCGGGAACTCCACGCTCGGGAGTGTGTGCAGTCCTTCCCGTCCTGGCGTCGGAGTTTCCATCATCGGGCCGTCCGTAGCGGCGACTGCGGAGGGTTCAAGGTCCCCCGACCACGGGTGAACAAACGGAGGAAGACTGACTGAACGCTATTGCCTTCTGTCACAGTTGGGAATGTTGGTTCCACTGTGGTGGATGTTTATATTACATTCTATTGTGTATTGTGCCCTTTACAACTGTATGTAGCAATGTTACAAAACTTTGAGATTTAAAAAATCAAGTCTGCAATTTATCCAATCAGATAAAGCATAGAAAAGAAGTTTAATTTGACACCTAATTCACTTTCATATCTTCAGTATTAAGAAAGTTATGACCATTTTCATACTCGGAAATTAGCATCTTGTTCCCCATTGCCTTTCAATTGACTTAACTCAAAAGCTGTGATCAAGAACAGTTAAAAGCCCATAACTTTCTTAAAAATTAGAGAGAACTCAATGGAATTTTCAGTTATTATAGATTGAAGCATTCTGAAACAAATATGAAACAATCTTACTTGGATGACCTGAAATTAAAGCATATAATTAGTTAGTTATCTAATTGTAGCTAATTACAAAATTCAATGAGTAGATCTAAACATCTATCCATTTCTTAAGATGCCTAAGTGCCCAAATAACATTCACACAATAATCCACAATATAACATAATTTTTAACATAATCTAATTTTCATGAATTTCTGGGCCAAATGGAAGAAATTTAGTGTTTAATGCCGGTAAATTAATGGCCATTTAAATCAACTAGCGAGTGGGTTTTAGTGGAATACGGTGGATTGGAACGTTGCGGTTTGCGGTGAAGTCGGGAGGAAAAATACTGTTGGTTCATACATTTTTTTTGGACCCCATTTCGCAACATGAAAATGTGATTAAAGCCTCCCTAAAAACCAACTTTTAATATAAAAATAAACTGTGTACCTTTTTTCTCCCCTACGCAAAATCCTTCCCGTTGTCGGCGCTCACAGCTTTTGAAGGTGATTTTTAAATTACTCTAGTTAATAAATAATCTAGCGTAGTTTAAAAATACCTTCATGAATGAAATGTCGGAGCGATTTTTCTTCCGGAAGGAAATCGCCCGACATGGATCGATTTGCCCAGTCTGCAGAAAAACGTCACTTTGAGCCCGCCCCCCTCTGAAAGGCGTCAAAGTCACGCACACGGGGAGCGGCAGAACTGCAGCGCTGTTCAAGGTAAGTTTTGTAACATACATACTGTATGGCCACATGGCAACTCAATTGAACGTACCTTAATTGGTGCTTGTGACAAATAAACATACCTTGAAGCCCAAGACAAGGGGTCACAGCTTAAGGATCAGGGGCAAATCCTTTAACACCGAGATGAGAAAGACTTTTTTCACACAGAGAGTGGTGAGTCTCTGGAACTCTCTGCCACAGAGGTTGTTGAGGCCAATTCATTGGCTATATTTAAGAGGGAGTTAGATGTGGCCCTTGTGGCTAAGGGGATCAGAGGGTATGGAGAGAAGGCAGGTACGGGATACTGAGTTGGATGATCAGCCATGATCATATTGAATGGCGGTGCAGGCTCGAAGGGCCAAATGGCCTACTCCTGCACCTAATTTCTATGTTTCTGTGAAGTGGAAAATCCTCTCTACATCCACTCTATTGGGAAAATGGGGAGTACAACGGGATCTGGGGGTCCTTGTTCATCAGTCAATGAAAGTAAGCATGCAGGTACAGCAGGCAGTGAAGAAAGCAAATGGCATGTTGGCCTTCATAACAAGAGGAGTTGACTATAGGAGCAAAGAGGTCCTTCTGCAGTTGTACAGGGCCCTAATGAGACCACACCTGGAGTATTGTGTGCAGTTTTGGTCCCCTAATTTGAGGAAGGAAATTCTTGCTATTGAGGGAGTGCCGTGTAGGTTTACAAGGTTAATTCCCGGGATGGCGGGACTGTCATATGCTGAGAGAATGGAGCGGCTGGGCTTGTACACTCTGGAGTTTAGAAGGATGAGAGGGGATCTCATTGAAACATATAAGATTATTAAGGGCTTGGACACGCTAGAGGCAGGAAACATGTTCCCGATGTTGGGGGAGTCCAGAACCAGGGGCCACAGTTTAAGGATAAGGGGGAAGTCTTTTAGGACTGAGCAGATCTTTTTTCACAGAGAATTCTCTGCCACAGAAGGTAGTTGAGGCCAGTTCATTGGCTATATTTAAGAGGGCGTTAGATGTGGCCCTTGTGGCTAAAGGGATCAGGGGGTATGGAGAGAAGGCAGGTACAGGATACTGAGT
The DNA here is from genome assembly GCA_963514005.1 of Raja brachyura. The sequence goes on along the minus strand of OY740787.1, from coordinate 4,537,811 downwards.
TGGATGATCAGCCATGATCATAGTGAATGGCGGTGCAGGTTCGAAAGGCCGAATGGCCTACTCCTGCACCTATTGTCTATGTTTCTATGTTTCTATGTTGAATGTGCGGTGACGTTGCCCATGTATGCAAGATTCAGCACAGACCATTGACATTTATGCGTAGGAACTGCTGGTTTCAACCGAAGATGGACACCAAAGGCTGGAGTAACTCAGCGGGACGGGCAGCATATCTGGAGAGAAGGAATGGGTGACGTTTCGGGTCGAGACCCTAACTTTCCAGTCTGATGAAGGGTCTGATGGTCACGGTGGCGCAGTGGTAGAGTTGCTGCCTCACAGTGCCAGAGCCCCGGGTTCGATCCCGACTACATGGATACATGGATCATAGAAACATAGAAACATATAAAATAGGTGCAGGAGGAGGCCATTCAGCCCTTCAAGCTAGCACCGCCATTCATTGTGATCATGGCTGATCGTCCCCAATCAATAACCCGTGCCTGCCTTCTTCCCATATCCCTTGACTCCACTAGCTCCAGTGATTTGGCCTCCACTGCCCTCGGTGGCAGGGAATTCCACAAATTCACAACTCTCTGGGTGAAAATGTTTTTTTCCCACCTCAGTCTTTGGGATGGTTTCGAGGGATATGAGGCAAACGCAGGCAGGCGGGTGGGACTGGCGTAGATGGGGCATGTTGGCTCGAAGGGGGCCCGTTTCCACGCTGTGTGACTCTGTCAGCCTATGACTCTTGTATGGGCAAGGCTCCTTGCGATTTTCCACCATGTCAGCTCCCTTGTTAATAAAACAAGATGTCATGGTTTTCATCCCAGCGGCCAACCAACGGCACTGCCCAAGAATAACCGAGCGAGCTCCAAATCAAGCCACAAATCACTTCTTTTTGTGTAAACGCCAAACTCTTTTGGGTGCCCCGTTCAACTTTGAAAGGGCACAGGGCCAGAACTATTGGATGCCATGCAGAGTGCAGCTGAGGGCTTTGCGTTAATGAGGCCTCTGTTGCCTTCTATGATTAACTCCTTTCACAGATAACACCGAGTGATGATAGGCAATAGGCAATAGACAATACGTCCATTCGGCCCTTCGAGCCTGCACCGCCATTCAATATGATCATGGCTGATCATCCAACTCAGTATCCCGTACCTGCCTTCTCTCCATACCCCCAGATCCCTTTAGCCACAAGGGCCACATCTAGCTCCCTCTTAAATACAGCCAATGAACTGGCCTCAACTACCTTCTGTGGCAGAGAATTTTCTATGTGAAAAAAGATCTTCTCGGTCCTAAAAGACTTCCCCCTTATCCTTAAACTGTGACCCCTTGTTCTGGAATTCCCCAACATCGGGAACAATCTTCCTGCATCTAGCCTGTCCAAACCCTTAAGGATTGTGTACGTTTCTATAAGATCCCCCCTCAATCTCCTAAATTCCAGCGAGTACAAGCCGAGTGTATCCAGTCTTTCTTCATATGGAAGTCCTGCCATCCCAGGTATCAGTCTGGTGGACCTTCTTTGTACTCCCTCTATGGCAAGAATGTATTTCCTCAGATTGGGATACCAAAACTGTACGCAATACTCCAGGTGTGGCCTCATCAAGACCCTGTACAACTGCAGTAGAACCTCCCTGCTCTTGTACTCAAATCCTTTTGCGATGAATGCCAACATACCATTCGCTTTCTTCACATCCTGCTGCACCTGCATGCCTACTTTCAATGACTGGTGTACCATGACACCCAGGTCTCGTTGCATCTCCCCTTTTCCTAATCGGCCACCATTCAGATAATAATCTGCCCTCCTGTTTTTGCCGCCAAAGTGGACAACCTCACATTTATCCACATTATACTGCATCTGCCATGCAATTGCCCACTCACCCAACCTATCCAAGTCACCTTGCAGCCTCCTAGCATCCTTCTCACAGCTAACACTGCCCCCCAGCTTCGTGTCATCCGCAAACTTGGAGATGTTACATTCAATTCCCTCAGCCAGCTCATTAATATATATTGTAAATAGCTGGGGTCCCAGCACTGAGCCTTGCGGTACCCCACTAGTCACTGCCTGCCATTCTGAAAAGGACCCGTTTACTCCTACCCTTTGCCTCCTGTCTGCCAGCCAGTTCTCTATCCACATCAATACTGAACCCCCAATGCCATGTGCTTTAAGTTTGTATGCTAATCTCTTATGTGGGACCTTGTCGAAAGCCTTCTGGAAGTCCAGATATAACACATCCACTGGTTCTCCCTTATCCACTCTACTAGTTACATCCTCGAAAAATTCTATAAGATTCGTCAGACATGATTTACCTTTCGTAAATCCATGCTGACTTTGTCCAATGATTTCACCGCTTTCCAAATGTGCTGCTATCCCATCTTTAATAGCCGACTCTAGCATTTTCCCCACTACCGATGTTAGACTAACTGGTCTGTAATTCCCCGCTTTCTCTCTCCCTCCCTTTTTAAAAAGTGGGGTTACATTAGCTACCCTCCAATCCTCAGAAACTACTCCAGAATCTAAAGAGTTTTGAAAAATTATCACCAATGCATCCACTATTTCTGGGGCTACCTCCTTAAGTACTCTGGGATGCAGCAAATCTGGCCCTGGGGATTTATCGGCCTTCAATCCATTCAATTTACCCAACACCACTTCCCGGCTAACCTGGATTTTACTCAGTTCCTCCATCTCATTTGACCCCCGGTCCCCTGCTATTTCCGGCAGATTCTTTATGTCTTCCTTTGTGAAGACAGAACCAAAGTAGTTATTCTATTGGGTGAAGGAAATAGACAATAGACAATAGGTGCAGGACAGCGGAGTCATGGCTGATCATCCCCAATCAGTGCCCCGTTCCTGCCTTCTCCCCATATATCCTGACTCCGCTATTTTTAAGAGCCCTATCTAGCTCTCTCTTGAAAGCATCCAGAGAACCGGCCTCCACCGCCCTCTGAGGCAGAGAATCCCACAGACTCACAACTCTCTGTGTGGAAAATTCACACAATGATTAATAATCATTTACTATCAATATTCCTGCTGTTCTGGCCGTAGCAAAATATTTTTCTTTTATAGCATTTAAGTCTTTCCATCTTCCTCGTTCTTTTTTCCCATCATTTAAGTCACCGCTGCTCCTCGCAGCATCCTCTGCTCCCCTGTGGAGCTTGGGCTTGCAAAGCTACTTTCCCACCCAGTCTCTGGCAAGGCCTGCCTTGGAGACCACTGTTTGACGGCGTGAGCAGAGGGCAACGGGTTTCACCATCCCCCCCCCTCCCCGTCCCCCCCGTCCCCCCGCTGCGCCCCCTCTCTCCACCCTCTTGGATATTTTTAAGGCAGAGATACTGTAGATAGGTTTATGATTAAGGGCCTGTCCCGCCAGCACGCAACTCTATGCGATGAGCACGACCTAACGTGGTCGCTTGAGCCGTCCGGCGTCGCGGGGCCGGTCCCACTTCGATCGCCGGAGCCGTGCGGAATTGTGCGGAGTTCGTCCCGACATCGCGCAGGGCTCCAAAAAACTATGTTCAAAAATTCCGCGCGGCAACGGCTTGTCGGCTCGCAGTCGCCTCGACGCATTACACACCGCCTTGACATCGTGCCTCTGTGACCCTCTCTGTAGGTGCCTCCGTAACCCTCTATGTGTGTGGCTCCATGGCCCTCTGTGTGTGTGTGCCTCTGTGCCCCTCTCTGTGTGCCCCTCTCTGTCCTGGCGAACTTACCTTAGACTTCGCTCCAAGTTCGCCTCACTTTGAGCCGCGTTGCGCCACTCTCACAACCTCCGCGCAGCCCCCGCTGCCGGTTTGGTCACGCTTGCCGCATGCAGGCGCATGCTGGTGGGAACGGCCCTGTACAGGAGATCACCCGACCTCCGCGCGGCCCCCGCTTCTAGTTTGATCGCACTCATCGCATGGAGTCAGATGCTGGTAGGACAGGCCCTTTAGTACGAGTGTCAGAGGTTATGGGGAGAAGGCAGGAAAATGGGTTTAGGTGGGAGAGATAGATCATCCATGATTGAATGGCAGAGTAGACTTGATGGGCCAAATGGCCTAATTCCACTCCTCATCAGCGATCCCCGCACATTAACACTATCCTACACACACTGGGGACAATTTGCATCCATGCCAAGCCAATTAACCTGCAAACCTGCACGTCTTTGGAGTGTGGAAGGAAAACTGAAGATGTCGGAGGAAAGCCACGCAGGTCACGGGGAGAACGTGCAAACTCCGTGCAGACAAGCACCCGCATTCGTGATCGAACCCGGGTCTCTGGCGCTGTGAGGCAGCAACTCTACCGCTGCGCCACTGTGCCGTGATATTAGCTGGCTTCCTTGCTTAAGGAGAACGGAGGCAGCAGCGTGTCGGAATAGTCAGGACACAGATGCAGAGGCCCGTGCCAAACAATGATGAGGACGTAAAAATGGACCCCGTCTGTGATGGCACTGACATCAAGCATCTACCCGTCAGTGAATAGAAACATAGAAACATAGAAAATAGGTGCAGGACGAGGCCATTCGGCCCTTCGAGCCAGCACCGCCATTCATTGTGATCATGGCTGATCGTCCCCAATCAATAACCCATGCCTGCCTTCTCCCCACATCCCTTGACTCCACCAGCCCCTACAGCTCTATCTAACTCTCTCTTAAATCCATCCAGTGACTTGGCCTCCACTGCCCTCTGTGGCAGGGAATTCCACAAATTCACAACTCTCTGGGTGATAACGTTTTTTCCCACCTCAGTCTTAAATGACCTCCCCTTTATTCTAAGACTGTGGCCCCTGGTTCTGGGCTCGCCCAACATTGGGAACATTTTTCCTTCATCTAGCTTGTCCAGTCCTTTTGTAATTTTATATGTTTTTATAAGATCCCCCCTGTAAAGGATCATACAGTACATATTGTTTGGAAGAAAGACTAACTCGCACTTCGTGACCCGGTAACCACAGTGCTTTATGTTAGAGTATGTTTCAAGGCGTAGGAAACGTAACGGCAGCCAAAGATACACACAGTAGGTTCCGGGCGACACAGCGGTAGATTTCATAAGTGATAGGAGCAGAATTAGGCCATTCGGCCCATCAAGTCTACTCCGCCATTCAATCACGGCTGATCTATCTCTCCCTCCTAATCTCATTCTCCTGCCTTCTCCCCCTAAACCCCTGACACCCGTACTAATCAAGAATCTAAATCTGCCTTAAATATATCCGCAGACTTGGCCTCCTCAGCCTTCTGTGGCAAAGATTTCCACAGATTCACCGCCCTGACTAAAGATATTCCTCCTCATCTCCTTCCTAAAGGAACGTCCTTCAATTCTGAGGTAATGACCTCTGGTCCTGGACTCTCCCACTAGTGGAAACATCCTCTCCACATCCACTCTATCCAGGCCTTTCACTATTCTGTACGTTTCAATGAGGTTCCCCCCTCATTCTTCTAAACTCCAGCGAGTACAGGCCCAGTGCAGACAAACGCTCATCAAACCTACAGTACTTATTCCTGGGATCATTTATTGTAAACTTGGTTAAGTGCGGGCAGATAAGAATCGGTCTGAATTGGCAACAAGTTGGGCATAGACACTGTGTGCCGAAGGGCCTGTTCTTGTTCTGTACTGTTCTATGTTCCATTTATCAGTCACCTCTCAGCCTCCTCTGCTCCAGAGAAAACAAACATTACCACTGCCTGCAAAGAAGACACAGAGTGCTGGAGTAACTCAGCGGGTCAGGCAGCATCTGTGGAGAACATGGATAGGTGATGTTTCACAGAGTGCTGGAATAACTCAGCGGGTCAGGCAGCATCTGTGGAGAACATGGATAGGTGATGTTTCACAGAGTGCTGGAATAACTCAGCGGGTCAGGCAGCATCTGTGGAGGACATGGATAGGTGGCGTTTCAGGTGGGGAATGTATCTCCAGAGATGCTGCCTAAATTGTTATTACTCCTGCAGTTTGGGTTCTACGAAAGATATCTGTATCTGCAGTTGCTCGACTCTCTCTCTCTCTCTTCCTCTCTCTTCCTCTCTCCCCGTCTCTCTCTCCCTCTCATTGAAGAGGGGTTTGAAAAAATACTCCAACCAATAGACAATAGACAATAGGTGCAGAAGTAGGCCATTCGGACCTTCGAGCCAGCACCGCCATTCAATGTGATCATGACTGATCATCCCCAATCAGTACCCCGTTCCTGCCTTCTCCCCATATCCCCTGACTCCGCTAGTTTTAAGAGCCCTATCTAGCTCTCTCTTGAAAGCATCCAGAGAACCGGCCTCCACCGCCCTCTGAGGCAGAGAATTCCACAGACTCACCACTCTCTGTGAGAAAAAGTGTTTCCTCGTCTCCGTTCTAAATGGCTTACTCCTTATTCTTAAACTGTGTGTGGCCCCTGGTTCTGGACATGTTTCCTGCCTCTAGCTTGTCCAAGCCCTTAACAATCTTATATGTTTCAATGAGATTCCCCTCTCATCCTTCTAAATCAGAAACATCATCTGTGCGTTCCCTCCACAGATGCTGCCTGACCCGCTGAGTTCTTCCAGCATTTTGCGTTTTCGCTCTTACATTCCGTGTCTTTGTGCCACGTGTTACGTTAGCGTTTTCCTTAGCAACTGTTATCGTGACGCACACAAACACTGGCTCGGTCTCCCTGTAACAGGTATAATTCAAAAATCATCCAGGGATTTTGTTTTAAAAGTCAGTTTGGAATGACATTCTGCGCCTTGCCAGAAATAATACCCGAGTCTCAAAGTGCAATGAAGCACACAGTACTTGGGAAGATTCAGCAGAAATAAAAAATATGCTTAACCTGCCCTGGTGGCTGAGCTGGTTGCGAGTTTGGCTTTGTAACGCGTCGGAAGGAACAGCAGATGCTGGCTTATACCGAAGATGGACACTAAATGCTGGAGTAACTCAGCGGGACGGGCAGCATCTCTGGAGGGAAGGAATGGGTGAGGTTTCGGGTCGAGGCCCTCCTTCAGGCTGAGAGCCAAGAAGAGTATTGCGTACAGTTCTGGTCTCCAAATCTGAGGAAGGACATTATTGCCATAGAGGGAGTGCAGCGAAGGTTCACCAGACTGATTCCTGGGATGTCAGGACTGTCTTATGAACAAAGACTGCATAGACTCGGTTTATACTCTCTAGAATTTAGGAGATTGAGAGGGGATCTTATAGAAACGTACAAAATTCTTAAGGGGTTGGACAGGCTAGATGCAGGAAGATTGTTCCCGATGTTGGGGAGGTCCAGGACAAGGGGTCACAGCTTAAGGATAAGGGGGAAATCCTTTAGGACCGAGATGAGAAGGACTTTTTTCACACAGAGAGTGGTGGGTCTCTGGAACTCTCTGCCACAGTGGGTAGTTGAGGCCAGTTCATTGGCTATATTTAAGAGGGAGTTAGATGTGGCCCTTGTGGCTAAGGGGATCAGAGGGTATGGAGAGAAGGCAGGTACGGGATACTGAGTTGGATGATCAGCCATGATCATATTGAATGGCGGTGCAGGCTCGAAGGGCCGAATGGCCTACTCCTGGACCTAATTTCTATGTTTCTCTGTTTCTAAAAGAGGGAGTAGGGCTCGCCAACTTTCACGCTCCCAAATATGGGACCAAAGGTCAAAATACGGGACAAATTCCCGACGGCAATTCATTGACCAACTCGGCCGTGGCTGGGTGAATGATGAGTTGGCCCCGGGTGCTGGACTGCAGACAAAGCCCAGCCGGCGGGCCAGCTGAGGAGATTTGGCCCTGGGGGCCGCGCGCAAAGTCCGGCGCCCCGTCCAACTCATGAACTGATAATCGGCCGTGAGAAGGAGGGGTGGTGGTGGTGTCGGTGGTAAGCGAAGGTCCGAAGGTCGGACAGCTGGCCGGGCTGCCGACCGACCGACCGACGGGGCCACGGGCGAGGAGGTGCTGCTGCTGCTGCTGCTGCACTCCATGGGCTGCACTACGTCGGGACGGGTGAGGCGGGGCCGGACGACCCGACAGTCCCCTCGACCCGAGTAGTAGCGGTCAAACACGGGGCAAGGGCGGTCCCGTACGGGACAAACCAATTTAGCCCGAAATATACGGGATGTCCCGGCTAATAGTTGGCAACCCTAAGCGGGAGACAGAGAGATATGGAAGGGGCCCATCTGTGGACCGAAGGCCCTGGTCCTGTGTAGCACTGTTGCAAACTCTATGAGACGGAAAGGCATAAGAAAGATGGTGGAGATCGAGATAGACACAAAATACTGGAGTCACTCAGCGGGACCGGCAGCATCTCTGGATAGAATGAATGGCTAACGTTTCGGGTCGAAACCCTTCTTCAGACTTCTGATCTTTTGACCCAAAACTTCACCCATCCATTCCATCTCTCCAGAGATGCTGCCTGTCCCGCTGAGTTACTCCAGCTTTTAGTGTCCATCTTTGGCTTTTTAAATGTTTTATTTTGTTGAAATATCAGACAAATGACCAGACTTAAGCATGGGAGGGGGGGGTTAGAAGTCCGTGACGTCTATGAGTTGACTCAATTGCACTGAAAACCACAGACAAAGCCAGAATCCTTGGTGTAGTTATGGACTCGGATTTGAATTTTAACACCCATATAAAGACCATTACCAAATCTGCCTACTACCATCTAAAAAAACATTGCAAGAATCCAGGGATTTCTGTCCAAAGAAGACACTGAAAAACTTGTTCATGCAGATGTCTTCAGTAGGTTAGGTTATTGTAATGGCATCTTTACAGGTCTCAGTAAAAAATCAACGAAACAACTGCAGCTTATCCAGAATGCCGCTGCCAGAGTCTTGACCAACACCACGAAAATGGACCACATTACACCTGTCCTTAAATCTTCGCACTGGCTCCCTGTGTGTAAAAGGACAGATTTTAAAATTCTGTTACTGGCCTACAAGGCACTGAATGGTCTGGGTCCAAAATACATCTCTGACCTTCTTGTTGTATATGAGGCACCTAGACTCCTCAGGTCTTCAGAGACAGGTTTACTCTGTGTTCCCAGGGTCAGAACTAAAAAGGCTGAAGCAGCGTTCAGTTTTTATGCTCCACACCTGTGGAACAAGCTCCCTGCACACCTGAGGTGTGTACAGACTGTAACCTCATTTAAATCAGGCCGAAAAACACTGTTGTTTACTGTAGCTTTTCCATAACCCAACATGCAGGTAATCTTAACCTTCTAATCTTAACCCTTTTATGTGCTTTTAAAATCGTTTTAATGTTTTAGTGATTTTGTTTTACTATACATGCAAGTGTCTTACTGCTTGTTATGTAATTTTTGATTATTGGCTATTTTGTTGTCCTGTGTTGTATTGTGGTTCTGCAATGCTTTTAAACTATGTTATTCTCTTGTTTATTTTGTAAAGCACTATGAATTGCAGCTTGTACGAATGGTGCTATATAAATTAAAAAAAAAAAAAAAAAAAAGAGTTCTGCATGGGTGCATGAGGTAGCCCCAATGCAGTCTTCAATGTGGTGGAGATAGATGGGTCTCAACCCAAAACGTCACCCATTCCTTCTCTCCAGAGAACTCCTTCCTTAACTCCATCCCCGGGCACTTTCCGCAAGAGATGCTACACTTGTCCCTTCACCTCCCCCATCCACTCCTTTCAGGGACCCAAGCAGTCCTTCCAAGCCCGACAGAGGTTCACCTGCACCTCCTCCAACCTCATCTACTGCATCCGTTGCTCCAGATGCCAGCTGATCTACATCGGTGAGACCAAGCGGAGGCTGGGCGATCGTTTCGCCGAACACCTCCGCTCGGACCTCCCAGTGGCTCAGCACTTCAACTCCCCCTCCCATTCCGTATCCGACCTCTCGGTCCTGGGCCTCCTCCACGGCCAGTGTGTGCAACACCGCAAGTTGGAGGAACAGCACCTCATATTCCGCTTGGGGAGTCTGCATCCTCTGGGTTTAAACATTGAATTTTCTCAATTCTGTTAACCCAGACTGCCTCCTCCCCATCCCCACCTCTCCCTCAGCCCTCGGGCCCTGACATTCCTTCTCCATCTCCCCCCCCCCCCCCCCCATCCCAGTCGCACTAGCTTCTCATTTTCACACTACAAACAGCTTACAATGGCCTGCTTCCTTTATCATCGATACTTTTTTGCATATCTTTCATTCATTGTTCTTTATCTCTCCACATCACCGTCTATATCTCTCGTTTCCCTGATACCTGACCAGTCTGAAGAAGGGTCTCGACCCGAAACGTCGCCTATCTCCTTCGCTCCTTAGATGCTGCTGCACCCGCTGAGTTTTTCCAGCTTTTTGTGTAACCCTCGATTCTCCAGCATCTGCAGTTCCTTCTTTAACACCTTCTCTCCAGAGATGCTGCCTGCCCCGATGAGTTACTCCAGATTTTTGTGTCCATCTTTAATGTGGACAGAGTTCGGGATTAGGGTCAGCGTATGTCTGGAACCGGGATTGTTTGACCTACCCTGCAATTCATCCATTTTTTCTAGGTATCTTTTCCATATCTCTTGTTTCCCTCTCTCCTTCACTCTCAGTCTGAAAATGATAATCATAATAATATTTTATTATACGAGGAAAGACTGGATAGACTCGGCTTGTACTCGCTGGAATTTAGAAGATTGAGGGGGGATCTTATAGAAACTTACAAAACTCTTAAGGGGTTGGACAAGCTAGATGCTGGAAGATTGTTCCCGATGTTGGGGGAGTCCAGAACAAGGGGTCACAGTTTAAGGATAAGGGGGAATTCCTTTAGGACCGAGATGAGGAAAACATTCTTTACACAGAGAGTGGTGAGTCTCTGGAACTCTCTGCCACAGAAGGTAGTTGAGGCCAGTTCATTTTTCTATATTTAAGAGGGCGTTAGATGTGGCCCTTGTGGCTAAAGGGATCAGGGGGTATGGAGAGAAGGCAGGTACGGGATACTGAGTTGGATGATCAGCCATGATCACATTGAATGGCGGTGCAGGCTCGAAGGGCCGAATGGCCTACTCCGGCACCTATTTTTCTATGTTTCGATGTTTCTAATATATTTTTTTGTCATTGCACATAGGTGCAACGGGATTGGGTTTGTAGCCTCCATCCGATGTCATAACTTAAACAACAAATAAAATTTAGATAAAATGTAACCATATAACCATATAACAATTACAGCACGGAAACAGGCCTTCTCGGCCCTTCCAGTAAATTTAGATTTAGATACCCTGAGACACATGATTTATAAAAAGAACAGTGAAACAGTAAAACTGCGCAAATGTGCAAATGTGTCTCGCCGGGTTGATGTGCGACATGAACGGGTGGTTGGCGGGGGGTACTCAGCAGGGCCGGTTCAGAGCCGCTATAGCTCTGGGGATGAAGCTGTTCCCGAGTCTGGTGGTGCGGGCGTAGAAGGCCTTGTAACGTCTGCCGGACGGGAGTAGTTCGAACAGTCCATTACAAGGGTGAGAGGAGTCTTTATGTAAGCTGACGGCCTTCCTGAGGCACCGTGTGTGGCAGATGCCCTCCAAGGCTGGTAGCGGTGCCCCAATGATCTTCTGCGCTCTGTGGACGACCGGCTGAAGAGCTCTCCTCTCCGCCTCCGTGCAGCTGCGATACCACACAGAGATGCCGTGCGTTAGGATGCTCTCTGTGGTGCAGCGGTAGAAGGTCGTCAGCAGCTGTTGGGGCAGACCAGTCCGTTTCAATGTTCTCAGGAAGAACAGTCGTTGCTGTGCCTTTTTGACCAGCGCAGCGGTGTTGGTGGACCATGTGAGGTCCTCTGAGATGTGAATGCCCAGAAACTTGAAGATGGACACTCTCTCCACACTGTCCCCGTAGATGGAGATTGGGGCATATTCCCCATTCTGTGACCTCCTGAAGTCGATAATTAGCTCCTTGGTCTTGGAGGTGTTCAGTGACAAGTTGTTACCTGAGCACCTGTCCGCCAGGTTCTTGACCCGAAACGTCACCCATTCCTTCTTTCCAGAGATGCTGCCTGTCCCGCTGAGTTACTCCAACTTTTTGTGTCGACCAAACTCTTAATGTGTGCAAGTACTGCCCTCTGCTGCAATGCCAGAGCACCACAGCTCAAGAGTGGAAAGTGTTTATTTGCCTCGTATGCATCGGACCAGAGGAATAACATTCTTACAAGTTGTAACCCTTACAGGCATTTTAAACACCACAAATAAACATACCATAAATGATCAGTTAGTCCACCTGAACCAAACAGAGTGGGGTAGCTGGTAGAGCCGCTGCCGAACAGCGCCAAAGACACGGGTTCGATCCTGACCACGGGTGCTGTCTGTGTGGAGTTTGCAGACTCCCCCTGTGACCATGTGCAAGGGTCTGAAGAAGGGATTTCGGCCCGAAACGTCGCCTATCTCCTTCGCTCCTTAGATGCCGCTGCACCCGCTGAGTTTCTCCAGCCCTTTGTGTACCCTCCCTGTGACCATGTGGGTTTCCTCCGGGTGCTCTGGTTTCCTCCCACATCCGAAAGACGTGCGGGCTTGCGGGTTAGGAGGAAGAAGGGCCTCGCCCCTAAAAAACGTGGCCCATTCCTTCTCTCCAGAGACGCTGCCTGTCCTGCTGAGTTACTCCAGCGTTTTGTGTCCGTTTACGGGTTTGTAGGTTAATTGGCCCTCTGTAAATTGCCCCCTCAGTGTGTAGGGAGTGGATGGAAAAACATTGGACAACACAGAACTAGTGTGAACGAGTGATCTTTCGTTGCCACGGACTCGGACGGCCTAAGGCAGACACAAAGCGCTGGAGTAACTCAGCGGGACGAGCAGTATCTTTGGAGAGGAGGAATGGCTGATGTTTCGGATCAAAGGGCAAAGGACATTTATTGTCACTTACACCAATTGGTGTAGTGAAATTTGACTTGCCATGCAGCACACAGATAAAGATAAGACCCAACACTAAAGAATTAACAATGAACATAAAAACATCCCCCCACAGTGGTTCCCACTGTGGGGGAAGGCACAAAGTCTAGTCCCATCCCCATGTCCACCCATAGTCGGGCCTATTCAGGCCTCCGCAGTCAGCGCTACGGCAGCCCAATGTTTTATGCCTTCTCGCCGGGTGTTGGTGTTCCGGCGTCGGGAGAGTCCTCACAGCGGCTTGGGACACCTGGAACGGCCGCTTCCCTACCGGAGTCCGTGGCTTCCGAAGCCGACAAGGCCGCGCTGGATGGAGCTCCACAACTGGCGATCTCGCCGAGAGATCCCAGGGTCCCGATGTTAAAGTTCAGCTCTGCCGCCCGCAGCCGGCCGCCCCACAGTCCCGCAGCTCCGCGATGTTCACCTGGGGTCTCAGCATTCCGGAGCTCCAGCGGGGCGACCCAGGCAAGGCATCGCCCGCTCCGCTCCACGATGGCGCTCCAGCGCTGAGCCGCTGCCGAAGCCCAGGTTCTGGGCGGCCCCCTCGGGAAACGCCGCTCCAGGCCCGCTGGTAGGCCGCGAGGACGGGTCGAAGTTGCAGCCCGGAGAAAAGCAGCCTCTCCGACCAGGTAGGGACCAGGAAAAGTAGTTTCCCCCCCACCCCCCCACCCCCACACATAAAAAAGACTAGAGCTCCAAAAAACAAAATACTAAACTCACTAAAAATAAAAGAAAGAAGTTAAAAAACAGACAGCTGCAGGCTGGGCAGCCATACCAACTGGACGGCGCCCCCTAGGTCGACACCCTTCTTCAGACGACCCGGCCTGTTTCCATGCTGTCTTTCTCAAAAACCTAAAACAAACCATGATAGACAAGCCAAAGTACACACTGTAACATTAGTAGGAGCAGCACACTGTTGGGCAGGACGTTGGTGAGGCCACATTTAGGGTATTGTAGATAGACACAAAATGCTGGAGTAACTCAGCGGGTCAGGCAGCATCTCTGGAGAGAAGGAATGGGTGACGTTTTGGGTCAGGACCCTTCCTCAAACTCCCTTCTGCCTCTCTTTCCCTCCTTCCCTGTTCATTCTCTCTCTCTCTCTCTCCCCCTCTCTTTCCGGGACCTGAACCATCCTACCACAACCAGAGAGCAGCCATCCACCTCATTGGTGACCCTCAGACAATCCTTGTGAGACAGAACATGCTGGAGAAACTCAGCGGGTGAGGCAGCATCTATGGAGAGGAGGAATAGGCGATGTTTCGGGTCGAGACCCTTCTTCAGACTGATGTGAGGGGAGGGGGGGGACGGGACACAGAAATAATGTAGGCGGTGACAGTAGGGCAGGTAGGAGAACTGGGAAGGGGAAGGGGATGGAGAAATAAGTTAGAGAAGTCAACGTTCATACCGCTGGGGTGGAAGTAAGCTGCCCAAGCGAAATATGAGGTGCTGTTCCTCCAATATGCACTGGGCCTCACTCTGACAATGGAGGAGGCCCAGGACAGAATGGTCAGAGTTTTGCCAGTATCGTGCTCAGTTTTGGTCCCCATGTTGTCGGAAAGATGTCAGGCTAGAAAGGGTGCAGAGAAGATTTACGAGGATGTTGCCAGGAGGCGAGGGGCTGAGCTATAGGGAGGTTGAGCAGGCTAGGAGTCTATTCCTTGGAGCGCAGAGGGTGATTGAGGTTTTAAGGTTAGTTTATTGTAGAGTACAAAATCATGAGGGGAAAATCATGACTGGAAAACGCACAGAGTCTTTAACCCAGAGCAGTGAAATCGAAAACCATAGGACATGGGTTTGTGAGGGGGGGGAAATATTTAACAGGAGCCTGAGGGATAATGATTTACACATAGGGTGGTGGGTGTATGGAATGAGCTGCCGGAGGAGATAGTTGAGGCAGGTACTATTGCAACGTGTTAGAAACATTTAGATAGGTGCATGGATAGGACAGGTTTGTACAGAAATTAGTCAAACGTGAGCAGGTGAGACAAGTGTAGATGGGACATGTTGGTCAGGTTGGGCCAAAGGGCCTGTTTCCATGATGTATGAATCTCTCAAAGTCAAGTTATTGTGACCCTGGACCTACCTGCAGACTGGCACTCATCCTGCCTCAGGCTCACCATTGACCGGTAACCTCAGAGCATCCATGGCCCCAACCCCAGACCCTGCCATTGACAGACCCGTGGACAGACCCCTGCCCACCCATGGACATGGCCCATATTTGGCCCCACACTAAACAACCTAAAGCCCCGCCCCAATTCATCCATGGCCCCGCCTCCACCCCTGGCCGCACCCAAGACCACGCCCATTTCTAACTGTCCCGCCCCCTCGCACTGCCCCCCCCATTATTAACCCCACCCTCTCCCCACAACCCCCCCCTTCCCTCCCCTGGCTACGCCCTCCCTGCACCCCCTCACTCCCCTGCCCCCCTTCCACCACCCTGCCTCCCCCTCACCTGCCCCCCTCCCTCCCCCTCCTCCCCTTCCCCTCTCCACCTCCCCCTCCCCCTCATCCCCCTAATCTCCCACCCCCTCATCTCCCTCCCCCTCATCTCCCACCCCCCTCTCCATCCCTCTCATCTCCATAACCCTACCCCCCTCCCCCTGGCCTCACGCTCCCCTCCCTGACCCACCCCCCATTATTTTCAAAACCCATCACTCCCCGTCTCCCTGACCACCCCTCCCTCCCCCTCCTCCCCCAGGCCCTCTCACTCCCCTGCCCCCCCGTCCACCATCCTGCCTCCCCCTTACATGCCCCCCTCCCTCCCTCACCCTCCTGCCCCCCTCCCTCCCTCACATGCCCCCCTCCCTCCCTCACATGCCCCCCTCCCTCCCTCACATGCCCCCCTCCCTCCCTCACATGCCCCCCTCCCTCCCTCACATGCCCCCCTCCCTCACATGCCCCCCTCCCTCCCTCCCTCACATGCCCCCCTCCCTCCCTCACCCTCCTGCCCCCCTCCCTCCCTCACATGCCCCCCTCCCTCCCTCACATGCCCCCTCCCTCCCTCACATGCCCCCCTCCCTCCCTCACATGCCCCCCTCCCTCCCTCACATGCCCCCCTCCCTCCCTCACATGCCCCCCTCCCTCCCTCACATGCCCCCCTCCCTCACATGCCCCCCTCCCTCCCTCACCCTCCTGCCCCCCTCCCTCCCTCACATGCCCCCCTCCCTCCCTCACATGCCCCCTCCCTCCCTCACATGCCCCCCTCCCTCCCTCACATGCCCCCCTCCCTCCCTCACCCTCCTGCCCCCCTCCCTCCCTCACATGCCCCCCTCCCTCCCTCACCCTCCTGCCCCCCTCCCTCCCTCACATGCCCCCCTCCCTCCCTCACCCTCCTGCCCCTCCCTCTCCCAGCCCCCACTACCTCACCTCTTGCCCCCCCTCCTCCAGGCCCCTCCCCATAAGTAGCCCCTCCCCCCAGCAGCCCAGTCCCAAGTAGCCACGCCCCCAGTAGCCACGCCCCACCCCACAGCCCCTCCCACCAATAGCCCCTCCCCCGGTAGCCACGTCCCCACCCAATAGCCCCGCCCCCACCCAGTAGCCCCTCCCCTAGTAGCTCCTCCTACTGTGGGGCCTCCCCTAGTAGCCAGGCCCCACAGTAGCCCCTCCCCCACAGTAGCCCCTCCCCTGGTAGCCCCGCCCCCACCCAGTAGCCCCTCCCCTGGTAGCCCCGCCCCCACCCAGTAGCCCCTCCCCCACCAGCAGCCCTATCGTTGTACATGGTTCACGTTACAATGACAATAAAGAAACTACGACTACAGTAGCCCCTCCCCCACAATAGCTCCTCCCCCAGTAGCCCCTCCCCCTCCAGGCCCCTCCCCATCCACCAGGCCCCTCCCCTGGTAGCCCCTCCCTATTAGCCCCGCCCCCATTAGCCCCGCCCACACTATAGCCCCGCCCCTCCGGCCCCCTCCCCTGGTAGCCCCGCCCCATCCTCCAGGCCCCTCCCCTGGTAGCCCCTCCCCCTCTAGGCCCCTCCCCATCCACCAGGCCTCTCCCCTGGTAGCCCCTCCCCCTCTAGGCCCCTCCCCATCCACCAGGCCCCTCCCCATCCACCAGGCCCCTCCCCTGGTAGCCCCGCTCTATTAGCCCCGCCCCCATTAACCCCGCCCCCACAGTAGCCCCGCCCCATCCTCCAGGCCCCTCCCCCACAGTAGCCCCGCCCCATCCTCCAGGCCCCTCCCCCACAGTAGCCCCGCCCCATCCTCCAGGCCCCTCCCCCACAGTAGCCCCGCGACAAGATGGCGGACTGGGTGGACGCGCTCTTCAACTCCCGCTCCTTCCCGCGCTGCGGCCGGCAGGAGTTCAGCGTGAGTGTCCGTCTGTCTGTCTGTGTGTCTGTCTCCCCCCGCACTTGTACCCCCTCCCTCCCTCCCTCCCTCCCTCCCCGGGCCCTGAGCTCACAAACCCCCCCTTGGGCCTTCCCCCCCTTCCCCAGCCTCGGCCTCGCGTACCGTCGCCCCCCGGCAGCAGCGCTACCCCTCCGGGGGATCAGGGCCTGTACTGCCGCCGCCGCTGCCGCTTCTCACTCCCTTTCACTTACATCACCACTACTAATATATTGGGGCAGAATGTTGTATTGTAAACAATCTATGTTTTCCTGTGAAGGAATTATTTTCACTCCCTTTCACGTTTGTTTGTCTATTTTCGTTTAAACCACCCAGATTTGTGATTGTTGGGGCAAATTCTCCAATAAAATTGATGTTTCCGCTCTAAATCTTTGGGCTGGGACCATCCCTTAAATTTGAGGAGGGGGGGGTGGTGTGGGGAACAGGGAGTGGGAGGAGGGTCTGGTGGGTAAGAGGAATTTGGTGTGGGCATTTGTCGATATCGAACAAATGTAAGGATTAATACTAAATTTAATGTGGATAAATGCGAGGTTATCCACTCTGGTGGCAAAAACAGGAAGGCAGATTATTATCTAAATGTGTCAAGTTGGGAAAGGGGAAGTACAATGGGATCTGGGGGTCCTTGTTCATCAGTCAGTCACTGAAGGTAAACATACAGGTACAGCAGGCAGTGAAGAAAGCAAATGGCATTGTTGGCCTTCATAACACGAGGAGTTGAATATAGGAGCAAAGAGGTCCTTCTGCAGTTGTTTTGGGCCCTATTGAGACCACACCTGGAGTATTGTGTGCAAATTTGAGGAAGGACATTCTTGCTATTGAGGGAGTGCAGCCTAGGTTCACAAGGTTAATTCCTGGGATGGCGGGACTATCATATGTTGATAGTTTGGAGCGGCTGGGCTTGTACACTCTGGAATTTAGAAGGATGATAGGGGAACTTATTGAAACACATAAGATTATTAAGGCTTGAGACGCGCCAGAGACAGGAAACATGTTCCCAATGTTGCAAGAGTCCAGAACCAGTGGCCACAGTTTAAGAATAAGGGGTACGTCATTTAGAACGGAAATGAGGAGAAACTTTTTCACACGGAGAGTTGTGAAATTCTCTGCTTCAGAGAGCGGTGGAGGCTGGTTCTCTGGATGCTTTCTAGACAGAGTTAGATAGAGTTCTAAGGGATAGCGGAATTAAGGGATATAGAGAGAAGGCAAGAACGGGGTACTGATTGTGGATGATCAGCCATGATCACATTGAATGGCAGTGCTGGGTTGAAGGGCCAAATGGCCTACTCCTGCACCTATTGTCTATTGTTTATATCAAATACTAGAGAGCATATGACTTTAAGGTTAGAGGGGCAAGGTTTAAAGATGATGTGCGGGGCAAGTGTTTTTTTTTGCACAGAGGGTGGTGAGTGCCTGGAGCATGCTACTGGGGGTGCTTGTTTAAGCAGATACATTAGTGACATTTGGGTAGACATACGGACATGCAGGAAATGGGGGTATATGGGTTATGTGTAGGTAGAGGTAGTGATTTGCTTCGCTCCATAGATGCTGCCGCACCCGTGAATTTCTCCAGCACTTTTGTCTACCTTGGATAAGTGATGGATTAGGCTTCATGTTCGACAGATATTATCGGCCGAAGGGCCTGTTCTTGTACTGCACTGTTCTATGTTAATCCAGGCAACATTCTGGTAAACCATGTCTGCACCCTCTCCGACGACTCCAAATCCTTCCTATAATGGGATAACCAGAACTACGTACGATACTCCAAAGAAGGGTCTCGACCCGAAAAGTCACCCATTCCTTCTCTCCAAAGAAGCTGCCTGTCCCGCTGAGTTACTCCAGCGTTTTGTGTCCATGTGGTTTAAACTAAGTCCGAAAATATTGCAACATGTGTTCCTGACTCTTAAATACTCAATGCCCCAACCGGTCGAAGCAAGTGGGTCAGGTAGCATCTCTGGAGGACAAGGATAGGACCATGTCCTCCTTGGACAGTGCCTGCCCGACCTGCTGTCGTGTGTCCCAGATAGGACAATGAAATTCTTGCTATGCTTCAGCACAACAGAACATAGTAGGCAACAGAACAGATCCGTGCGTCCATATACCAATGAATATATATATATATATATATATATTTGCATAAATAAACAGATAAAGTGAAATGGGCTATTAATGATCAGAGTTTTGTTTGAGTTGAGTTTAATAGCCTGATGGCTGTGGGGAAGTAGCTATTCCTGAACCTGGATGTTGCAGATTTCAGGTTTCTGTATCTCCTTGTATCGTTTTGGGGTTCGTATGTATTGTTTGCCTATGTAGACGTTTGTGCTCCTGCTGTGTGTGGCAGCGTGTGTGAGATTTAATTACTAGTTTAGTTTAGTTTACAGATACAGTGGGCGGCATAGTTCAGTTTAGTTTATTGTCACGCGTACCTGAAGGAATGGGTCGACTGGGCTGGCATTTACAAGGATGAGAGGAGGGTGATAAAAACATATAAAATTCTTCAGGAATTGGGCAGGAAAACATGTTCCCCATGTTGGGGGAATCCAGAACCAGGGGGTCACAGTTTAAGAATAAGGGGCAGGCCATTTAAGGTAAGGTCCATTTATTGTCACATACACCAATTGGTTTAGTGAAATTCAAGTAGCCATTGCAGCACATTAATAAGAATACAAACATAACATTGTAAAGAAATTTAACATAAAACATAAAAATATCTCCCCACAATGGTTCCCACTGTGAGGGAAGGCGCAAAGTCCAGTCCCCATCCCCTTGTCCGCCCATAGTCGGGCCTATTGAGGATTTAGGATTGAGATGAGGAAAAACTTTTTCACCCAGAGAGTTTTGAATCTGTGGAGTTCTCTGCCACAGAAGGCAGTGGAGGCCAATTCACTGGATGTTTTCAAGAGAGAGTTCGATTTAGCTCTTGGGTCAGAGAATGGAATCAGGGGATATGGGGAGATAGCAGGAACGGGGAACTGATTTTGGATGATCAGCCATGATCATATTGAATGGCGGTGCTTGCTGGAAGGGCCGAATGGCCTCCTGTACCTATTTGCTACGTTTCTATGACCCGGGTTCCGTCCTGACTACCGGCGCTGTCTGCATGGAGTTTGAACGTTCTCTCTGTGGCCGCTTGGGTTTTCTCCCGATTCCTCCCACATGCCAAAGCTATGTCTGTAAACTGTCCCTAGTATGTAGAATAGAACTAGTGTATGGGCCGAACACTGGTCGGCGGGGACTCAGTGGGCCTAAAGGCCTGTTTCCACACGGGTGTCTCCAAACTAAATAAAGCATGGAAGTAGGCCCTTCAGCCCACGGGTCTGTGCTCATCCGTTCACACTAGTTCTATGTTATCTCACATTCGCATCCACTGCCTACACACGAGGGGCAATTTTAACAGAGGCCAATTAGCCTGCAAACCCACGCGTCTTTGGGAAGTGGGTGGAAACCGGAGCACCCAGAGAAAACCCACGCGGTCAAAGGGAGAAGGTGCAAACTCCACCCAGACAGCACCCGAGGTCAGGATTGAACCCTGGTCTCTGGTGCTTCACAGGCAACTGCTCTGTGTATGGAGTGGCTTCATTTTGGAATCCATCCTGATCAATAAATGTTGCATTGTACCACTTAATTCTTTTCGATGAAGAATGATCCTGGAGGAAGCAGTTAGACTGGCTGGAACTCAAATGAACTGAAACAATTGTTTATCTTTTGCGCATGTTAGCAAAGTCAATACTCCAAGTCACGCTTTCCAAAGCATTAGTAAGTTGCTGAGCAAGTTTGCTGGTCCATTAGCACAGCCTTTGTTGCCCCTTCTTGAATCGGGCTAAAGTTGACTCATTTTGCAATGGAAAGAGAACATGTTGCGTGCTCCTTGCCCGTCCAAACAAAGGTTTGCCAAACATACCACCTTCCAAGCTGATGAAACTGTTATGAGTTTGAAGATTCGGCCAAATGTCACTGAAGGTTGTCAAGCTGGAAAATGGCACAGAGAGGATTTCCGAGGATGATGCCAGGACTAGAGGGTCTGAGCTAAAGGGAGAGGTTGAGTAGGCTGGGACTCTATTCCTTGTAGCGCAGGAGTATGAGGGGTGACCTTTAGAGATGTATAAAATCATCAGAGGAATAGATGGGGTAGATGCCCAGAGTAGGTGAATTGAGGGCCTGAGGACATAGATACATAGAAATTAGGTGCAGGAGTAGGCCATTCGGCCCTTCGAGCCTGCACTGCCGTTCAATATGATCATGGCTGATCATCCAACTCGGTATCCCGTACCTGCCTTCTCTCCATACCCTCTGATCCCCTTAGCCACAAGGGCCACATCTAACTCCCTCTTAAATATAGCCAATGAACTGGCCTCAACTACCCTCAGGTGCAGGAGTAGGCCATTCGGCCCTTCAAGCCAGCACCGCCATTCAATGTGATCATAGAAACATAGAAAATAAGTGCAGGAGGCACTTATTTCAGAGACCCACCACTCTCTGTGTGAAAAAATTCCTTCTCATCTTGGTCCTAAAGGATTTCCCCCTTATCCTTAAGCTGTGACCCCTTGTCCTGGACCTCCCCAACATCGGGAACAATCTTCCTGCATCTAGCCTGTCCAACCCCTTAAGAATTTTGTAAGTTTCTATAAGATCCCCTCTTAATCTCCTAAATTCCAGAGAGTATAAACCGAGTCTATGCAGTCTTTGTTCATAAGACAGTCCTGACATCCCAGGAATCAGGACATAGGTTTAAAGTGAAGGTAGACAAAATTGCTGGAGAAACTCAGCGGGTGCGGCAGCATCTATGGAGCGAAGGAAATAGGCGACGTTTTGGGCCAAAACGTTGCCCATTTCCTTCGCTCCATAGATGCTGCCGCACCCGCTGAGTTTCTCCAGCAATTTTGTCTACCTTTGATTTTCCAGCACCTGCAGTTCCTTCTTGAACAAATAGGTTTAAAGTGAAGGAGAAAGATTTAATAGTAATCTGAGGGGCAACTTTTTCACATAAATGGTGGCAGATGTATGGAATGAGCTGCCTGAGGTAGTTGAGGCAGTGACTATCGCAACATTTAAGAAACATTTAGACATGTACATGGATAGGACAGGTTGGGACAGATATGGGCCAAACGCAGGCAGGTGGGACTAGTGTAGCTGGGATATGTTGGCTGGTGTGGGCAAGTTGGGCCGAAGGGCCTGTTTCCACGCTGTATCACTCTGTGACTCCAAGTGAGCTGGAATTGTTGGGGATTCCTTGGTTTGTTTTTAAGATCATCGAGTTATACAGTACGGAAGCAGGCCCTTCGGCCCAACTCGTCCTTGCCAGCATGGTGTTTACCTGAGCTACTAAGTGCTGGAGTAACTGTGGGTCAGGCAACAACTCTAGAGAACATGGAAAGGTGATATTTCTCATCAGGACCTTGCTCGTCCCATTTGTCTGCGTGTGGCGTATATCCTTCTGAACTTTGTCTGCCTATGTATTTGACTGCTTGGTCTCCTTGCTGTAAAGTTCCTTTGAATGGGCTTGGAGCCTCTTTTGGAAGAGTCCATCTGTATTCATGATGGCATTCGCAATGACTGTCACCCATCACGTGATTGGAATTTCTCAACTAGCTTGAGAAATTCAGCAGAGACCCATTGTTTAAAGAGCTGGTGAGATTCCATCTTGTAATCTCTTATAGTATGCAGAAACTGCTCTTCAGATGGTTTAAAGTTAAGTGGAATTTAACTCTTAATAAAAGTTGCAGAAGTGAGATCATTTTGTTTTAACGTACAAACTCCAAACAGACAGTGCCCGTGGTCGGGATCAAACCCAGGTCTGCCGCTGAGAGGCAGCAGCTCTACCACTACGGCACTGTGCCACCCTTTATGTAGAATATTTCTTAACATTAAAATAACTAGATCGTAACTCCCGTCGGCATGGTGGCGCAGCGGTAGAGTTGCTGCCATACGGTTCCAGAGACCTGGGTTCAATCCCAACTACAGGTGCTGTCTGTACGGAGTTTGTACGTTTTCCCCGTAATCATGTGGTTTTTCTATGAGATCTTCGGTTCCCTCCCACACTCCAAAGACGTACAGGATTGTAGGTTAATTGGCTGGGTATAAATAGTAAATTGACCCTAGTATGTGTACGATAGTGTTAATGTGCGGGGATCGCTGGTCGGAGCAGACTCTGGCCGAATGGCCTGTTTCCACACTGTATGTCTAAACTAAACTGGACTGAAAGTTAGATCTATTATGGAAACAGTAGAAACTGCAGTTGCTGGAATATGAAGGAGTGTCCTGATCAGAAACATGATTCGATCATTTCCTTATGCAGATAATGCCTGGCCTGCTGAATTTAACCAGCAGTTTATTAGATTTCTGATATTGTTTGCAGAACATTATGAAATGGCGAAGGGATGTGAAAGATCTTTAACTGCAGGACTTTTTCAGTGCAGAAATCACAAGAACCAATATGTATGCAACAGATAATATGAAACAACGGTGTGCAATTTAATAAGTCGTAGCTTTTGTCTGGGGTAGAGATGGCTGTGGGATAACTATTGGCAAGAACATTGGGTTAACTCCAGGTTCTCGTGAAAAACTTTTGATTTTCTTTGAGATTTTTATTTAACTGCATGCCAACTAGACCCAACTAGTTTGCTCCTGCTTCACTTTGAACCAGTTAGCAAAGTGTGTTGAGAAATAAGTATAGATTTCCAGTACCCTTGGTTCCGGAGCCGTGCTGGGTTGTTCGTTTTTCCAGACCAACAGAGGTCGCGGCCTCCAAGAGGAGTCCAACGGTACCGTAACGGCCCGCCTAGGCCGTCAAGGGGTCGAGATACCGGCCAGCAAAGTTGTTCCTGGAGGAGGGCTTTGGGAATGGATCTGTCAGAGGAGTTCTAGAGCCCAGGCCGCAGGATGCAAATTCAACCTGTCGATCGGCCGCAGAAGTCCCAATCAGGTTGCCATCGGTCGCCACACCCGGCTAAGGCACCACATTTTCTGGGGGATTCCCTGGATGAATCCTATTGAGGGAGTGCAGCGTAGG
Organism: Raja brachyura; assembly: GCA_963514005.1. The sequence continues at coordinate 4,513,690 of OY740787.1, read as the reverse complement.
TCATAGAAACATAGAAAATAGGTGCAGGAGTAGGCCATTCTGCCCTTCTAGCCTGCACCGCCATTCAATATGATCATGTATTGCGTACAGTTTTGGTCTCCAAATCTGAGGAAAGACATCCTTGCCATAGAGGGGGTACAGAGAAGATTCACCAGACTGATTCCTGGGATGTCAGGACTTTCATATGAGGAAAGATTGGATAGACTCGGCTTGTACTCGCTGGAATTTAGAAGATTGAGGGGGGATCTTATAGACACTTACAAAATTCTTAAGGGGTTGGACAAGCTAGATGCTGGAAGATTGTTCCCGATGTTGGGGGAGTCCAGAACAAGGGGTCACAGTCCAAAGATAAGGGGGAATTCCTTTAGGACCGAGATGAGGAAAACATTCTTTACACAGAGAGTGGTGAGTCTCTGGAATTCTCTGCCACAGAAGGTAGTTGAGGCCAGTTCATTGGCTATATTTAAGAGGGCGTTAGATGTGGCACTTGTGGCTAAAGGGATGAGGGGGTATGGAGAGAAGGCAGGTACGGGATACTGAGTTGGATGATCAGCCATGATCACATTGAATGGCGGTGCAGGCTCGAAGGGCCGAATGGTCTACTCCTGCACCTATTTTTCTATGTTTCTATCTATGTTTCTATGGCTGATCATCCAAGTCAGTATCCCGTACCTGCCTTCTCTACATACCCCCGATCCCCTTAGCCACAAGGGCCACATCTAACTCCCTCTTAAATATAGCCAATGAACTGGCCACAACTGCCTTCTGTGTCTACAAGGTTAATTCCCGGGATGGCGGGATTGTCATATGCTGGGAGAATGGAGCGGCTGGGTTTGTACACTCTGGAGTTTAGAAGGATGAGAGGGGATCTTATTGAAACATATAAGATTATTAAGGGTTTGGACACGCTAGAGGCAGGAAACATGTTCCCGATGTTGAGGGAGTCCAGAACCAGTGGCCACAGTTTAAGATTAAGGGGTAAGCCATTTATAACAGTGGCGAGGAAACACTTTTTCTCACAGAGAGTGGCGAGTCTGTGGAATTCTCTGCCTCGGAGGGCGGTGAAGGCCGGTTCTCTGGATAGTTTCAAGAGGGAGCTAGATAGGGCTCTTAAAGATATGGGGAGAAGGCAGGAACGGGGTACTGATTGGGGATGGTCAGCCATGAACATATTGAATGGTGGTGCTGGCTCGCAGGGCCGAATGGCCTACTCCTGCACCTATTGTCTATTGTCTGTTGAATGATTTTTAGAAGGATTTCGTAATTTTGTTCCGGATTAAAGGAGGTGCTGGACCACCTGTTGCTGGAAAACTAGTGGTGGACCTGTTATGCTTAACTGGATATTTTCTGTACAGAAATCACGGCCTTCATTGTTCTGACTTTGTCTCGTAATGCCAGACGCTGCATTGTTCACCAGAATGTAATGGAATTAGCTCACCGTGCCTTTGATGGCACCAGCTATTCAGCAGAAACGTAAAAAGTGGGTCAGAACTGCTTAGTAATGCTGCTGCCCACTTGTAATCTGAAAAAAAAATCCCAGTTTATGTAACACATTATGCCTTGGACCCATCAAACTGACTTCAACACCTAGAAAAAAATTGAGATGTGAGTGACATTTGTGAAGTCCTGAAGCGAGAAGGGTCAATTCTTAACGTCCTTCTCCACAAAGGAGTTCACCTATCAACCTCCCCCTGTCTGTTGGGAGACACTATGTTGGAGTCACTCAGCGGGTGAGGCAGCATTTATGGAGAGAAAGAATGGGCGACGTTTTGGGTCAAGACCCTTCTTCAGAAAGGTCTCGACCCGAAATGTCTCCCATTCCTTCTCTCCGTAGATGCTGCCTCACCCGTTGAGTTACTCCACCATTTTGTGGCCACCTTCGATTTTACCAGCATCTGCAGTTCTTTCTTAAAGATTTTGTCCCCCTATCTGTACCCGCCTATCACTTGCCAGGCCTTGTCCCGTCTCCACCTCTTTTCCAGCTTTCTCCCCGTGACTGCGTGGGTTTTCTCCAGGTGTTCCGGTTTCCTCTCGCACTCCAAAGACGTGCAGGTTTGTCGGTTAATTGACTTGGGTAAATTTGAAAATTGTATGTAGGGGTAATGCTAGTGTACTGGTCGGCGCTCTCGGTGGGCTGAAGGGCCTGTTTCTGTTCTGTATATCTAGACTCCTAGAGAGCCTCAACTACAATCAATCTGAGGAAGGGTCTCAACCGGAAACATTGTCTGTCTATTCCCTTCAGAGATGCTGCCTGATCCGCTGGGTTACTCCAGCACTTTGTGATTTGATCAGTAAGTTATCTAGCAGTTTATGAACCATTCCTGTTCATTCCTTTATTTCACAAAGTATATTGCCAGTGGAGTTTTGTACACCAGAAGGTGTCATAGCAGATAAATGGTGGTGGACTTCATGTCATGTGGAATTATACTGACTATGGCTTAATCACCACAAACAGGGTTACGATCATCCAGCCTAATGGATTAGTTAGAAGGAATATGCATTAGCACGGTGCTCACATTGAAAATAATTAGAAATAATAATAAAGACAGTCTGAAGAAGAGTCCCGACTTGAAACGTCACCTGAACACGTTCTCCAGAGATGCTGTCTGATCTGCTGAGATACTCGTTGTGTCCTTTTGGATAAACGGCCATCTGCAATTCCTCGTCTCCACTTCGCAGATAGAGTATTGTGTTCAGTTGTAGGCACCGTGTTACAGGAAAGATGTTTTGTCGGGTTTTAAAGGGTACAGAGAAACTTTCCGAGGATGTTGCCGGGGCTTGAGGGTCTGAGCTATTGGGAGAGGTTGAGCAGACTGGGACTCTACTCCCTGGAGCACAGGAGGATAAGGGGTGATCTTGTAAAGGTGTATAAAATCATGAGAGTAATCTACCGGGCAGACACACAGCATCTCTTGCCCTGGTTCTACAAGAATTGTGAACCAGGGGGCAAAGGCTTAAGGTGAAGGGGGAAAGATTTAATAGGAATGGGGGGGGGGGGGGTGACTTTTTCACACACAGGGTGGTGGGTGTATGGAACCAGCTGCCAGGGGAGGTAGTTGAGGCTGGGTCAATTGCAATGTTTAAGCAACAATTGGATACATAGATAGGACAGATTTGGAGCGATGTGGGCCAAACACAGGCAGGTGGGACTTGCCTAGAAGGGACATGTTGATCGGCGTGGGCAAGTTGAGCCGAAGGGCCTGTTTCCACACTGACTCGTATCTTGCATTGTAACTTATTACTGTTTCGTTTTTCAAATTCTTGACAATGCCAGCACATTTCCCTACTGGCCTGCAGCTGTTGGTATTGGTTTATTATTGCCACTGGGACGTGCGGGTTTGTAGGTTAATTGGCCCTAATGTGTAGATGAGTGGATGAGAACGTGTGATTACAGGGGTTTAGTTGGGAGACACAGCGTGGAAACGGGCTCTTCGGCCCACCGTGTCCGCACCGTTCACACTAGTTCTATGTTATCCCACTTTCTCATCCACTTCCTCAAGTCAAGTTTATACGTCACATACATACGCATACGAGATGTGCAGTGAAATGAAAAGTGGCGATGCTCGCGGATTGTGCAAAAAAACTACAAAACGGAATGGAACAGAATCACATGTTCACATATTACATGTTTGTGGGAGGGAAGAAAAAGCAAAAACAGCAATTTAAAAAAGACGCCACACAACAGTGTTATAGAAGGAACTGCAGATGCTGGAGAATCGAGAGTTACACAAAAAGCTGCAGAAACTCAGCGGGTGCAGCAGCATCTAGGAACGAAGGAGACAGGCGACGTTTCGGAAGAAGGGTCTCGACCCGAAACGTCGCCTATCTCCTTCGCTCCTAGATGCTGCTGCACCCGCTGAGTTTCTCCAGCTTTTTGTGTAGCCACACAACAGTGAATTGGAACAGGAAAGTTAGTCCCTGGTGAGATAGGAGTTTACAGTCCTCATGGCCTCCGCGAAGAAACTCTTTCTCATCCTCTCTGTTCTCACAGCGTGGCAACGGAGGCGTTTGCCTGACCGTAGCAGCTGGAACAGTCCGTTGCAGGGGTGGAAGGGGTCCCCCATGATCTTGCTGGCTCTGGAGTTGCACCTTCTGGTGTATAGTTCCCGCAGGAGGGCGAGTATAGTTCCCACAGTGCGTTCGGCTGAACGCACTACTCTCTGCAGAGCCTTCTTGTCCTGGGCAGAGCAGGGCAACTACACGCCTGGGGCAATTTATAGAAACCAATTAACTTAGGATCCTGAACGCCTTTGGGGTATGGGAGGAAAAAGGCACCTGGGCAAAACTCATGTAGTCGCAGGGAGGAAGTGCAAACTAGACTCAAACAGCACCAGAGCCTAGGATCAAACCCGGGCAGAAACTGTGCTGCCAACTCGTGTGAATGTGTGATTGATGGTTGGCGCGGACTCGGTGGACCGAGACTCCTGTTTCCCCGCTGCATCTTTCAATCAATCATATTGATCCTTGTGGAGTGCCACGACCAATCTCCCAGTGTAAATAGCTGCCCTTTACGCATGCTCTCCACTTTCCGTACCGAAGCCAGCTTGCAATCTACATCCTCCCACAGACATTTGATCTTCCGCTGTGGTTCAGTTTTAGATAACCATATAACAATTACAGCACGGAAACAGGCCTTCTCGGCCCTTCCAGTCCGTGCCGACCATTTATTTTCCCCTAGTCCCATCTACCTGCACTCAGACCATACCCCTCCATTCCCTTCCCGTCCATATACCTATCCACTTTACTTTTAAATGTTAAAATCGATCCTGCCTCCACCACTTCTGCTGGAAGATCATTCCACACAGCCACCACTCTCTGAGTAAAGAAGTTCCCCCTCATGTTACCCCTAAACTTCTGTCCCTTAATTCTCATGTCATGCCCTCTTGTTTGAATCTTCCCTACCCTCAATGGGAAAAGCTTATCCACGTCAACTCTGTCTATCCCTTTCATCATTTTAAAGACCTCAATCAAGTCTCCCCCATAACCTTCTGCGCTCCAAAGAATAAAGACCTAAGATGCTCTAAGAGAATAAAGATGCTCTTTGTTGAAACATCATGGAGTGACAGAGCGTGGAAACAAGCCCTTCGGCCCAACTTGCCCACCACCACATGCTCCATCTGCACTAGTCCCACCTGCCTGCAATCTCCCCATATTCTTCCAAACCTATCCTGTCCATGTACCTGTCCAAACATTGTGACAGTTTCTGCCTCGACTACCTCCTCTGACAGCCGCTTCCATATACCTTTTACACACCATTTGTACACCTCTATAAGATCACCATTCGCCCTCCTGTGCTCCAAGGAGTAGAGACCCAGCCTACTCAACCTCATCCTGTAGCTAACACCCTCTAGCCTTGGCAACATCCTCGTAAATCTTCTCTGAACTCGTTCAAGCTTGGCAATATCTTTCCTAGAACTCCACACTTGACTTTTTGTTTTCCCTGCTCACCCTTTCCTCTTAATTCTTTCTCCCCCCCCCCCCCCCCCTCAATTTGAACCTAAATCCAACTTTCTTTCTGCTAAAGTTGCTTTAAATTACGTTGGTTTGAGACGACGACAATTCTGTGTCCTTTTAGAAAAAGGTATCTTTGGTTTCCTGAGATTTAATGTAAAACTGAAGATTTCTTTTACTGTTGCACCTAATTAGGTTTAGTTTGGAGATCCAACACGGCCAGCGATCTCCGCACACTAACACTATCCTACACACACTAGAGACAATTTACATTTGCACCAAGCCAATCACTTACTTGCAGCTGCACAACCGTATAAGTAAAGATAGTACACTGTAAACAATAAAATAAACGTATTTTTTCCCCGTTTATTACTATGTTTACATATTCTGTTGTGCTGCTGCAAGTACGAATGTCATTGTTCTATCTGGGACATATGACAATAAAACACTCCTGGCTCTTAACCTTCAAACCTGTACGTCTTTGGAGTGTGGGAGGAAACCTGTGCACCCGGAGAAAACCCACGTATGTCGCGGGGAGAATGTACAACTCCACCCAGATGGCTCTGGTGCCGTAAGGCAGCAACTCTGTAAGTGCCGCCATAACGTTTGGCTCGAGGGCTGACTTTCAATAGAACCCAGTGAGGTACACTCATAAATACAGTCATAGAGTGATACAGTGTGGAAATGGGCCCAACTTGCCCACGCCGACCAACATGTCTCAGCAACACTTGTCCAACTTGTCCGCGCTTGGTCCATATCCCTCCAAACCTGCCCTATCCATGTACCTGTCTAACTGTTTCTTAAGTGTTGGGATAGTCCCAGCCTCAACTACCTCCTCTGGCAGCTTGTTCTATACACCCACCACCCTTTGTGTGAAAACGTTACCCCTCAGATTCCTATTCAATCTTTTCCCCTTGCCCCTATGTCCTCTGGTCCTCGATTCCACAACTCTGGGCAAGAGACTCTGTGCATCTACCCGATTTTGTACACCTCTATAAGATCACCATTCATCCTCCTGTGCTCCAAGGTACAGAGACCCAGCCTACTCAACCTCTCCCTGTAGCTCGCACCCTCTAGTCCTGGCAACATCCACGTAAACCTTCTCTGAACCCTTTCAAGCTTGACAACATCTTTCCTATAACTTCACACTTGACATTTTGTTTCCGCAGCTCCTCCCGGGCCACTGCAAGATAACGGAGAGAGTGAGAAAGCGGCTCTACTATGGTCGAGACATCGACTACAACATGGACGCTCTGTCCTGTCCAGTCACTGGTGAGTCGGTACATGCAGCCTCTCACTCCGGGTTTTAATACTATCCCTGAAAATATTTCTAGCAGTGCTAGAAACGAGTGTCGAGGACAAGTGTCGGAGCAATAGACAATAGGTGCAGGAGTAGGCCATTTGGCCCTTCGAGCCAGCACCGCCATTCAATGTGATCACGGCTGATCATCCCCAATCAGCACCCCATTCCTGCCTTCTCCCCATATCCCCTGACTCCGCTATTTTTAAGAGCCCTATCTAGCTCTCTCTTGAAAGCATCCAGAGAACCGGCCTCCACCGCCCTCTGAACAGCAGCTACTAGAGGGCCTTGGGATGTTTTAAATGGCATCAAATAAATACCAGTCTTATGGAGTATAATAGCAAATAATAGCAATGTTACAACATTTTGAGATTTTAAAAATCAAGTCTGCAATTTATCCCATCAGATAAAGCATAAAAGGAAGTTTAATTTGACACCTAATTCACTTTCATATCTTCAGTATTAAGAAAGTTATGTCCATTTCCATACTCGGAAATTAGCATCTTGCTCCCCATTGCCTTTCAATTGACTTAACTCAAAAGCTGTGATCTAGAATAGTCAAAAGCCCATAACTTTCTTAAAGATTAAGAGAACTCAATGACATTTTCAGTTATTATAGATTGAAGCATTCTGAAACAAATATGAAACAATCTTACTTGGATGACCTGAAATTAAAGCATATAATTAGTTAGTTATCCAATTGTTGCTAATTACAAAGTTCAATGAGTAGATCTAAACATCTATCCATTTCTTAAGAAAAGATAAACTTTTTTTAAATTGCCTAAGTGTCCAAATAACATTCACACAATAATCCACAATATAACATAATTTTTAATTCTTATTTTCATGAATTTCTAGGCCAAATGGAAGAAATTTAGTGTTTTAATGCCTGTAAATTAATGGCCATTTAAACCAACTAGCGAGTGGGTTTTAGTGGAATGCGGTGGATTGGAACGTTGCAGTTTGCGGAGAAGTCGGGAGGAAAAATACTGTTGGTTCATACATTTTTTTGGACCCCATTTCCAAAAGAGGGGCCCAGATTTGAAAAGTCACCCACCTGCTTAGTTACTGCAGCATTTTGAGTCTACCTCGGATGGTTTAAAGAGGTGGTCGTATCTTCAATTTTCTGACCACAGTTTTTTCCCTCTGGGTGAAGTCCCTCTAGACGGGAAGGGAATGGAGGGGTATGGTCTGAGTGCAGGTAGATGGGACTAGGGGAAAATAAATGGTCGGCACGGACTGGAAGGGTTGAGAAGGCCTGTTTCCGTGCTGCAATTGTTATATGGTTAAGTAGATCACAGGGCAACAGTTCAGAACCAGCCTCTTTGGGACTTCAAAGTATCTGAAATATAGACAACCCGAGCTGCCAGTGATTCTTTGAAAAAGTTGCCCCTCGGGTTCCTATTAAATCCCCCACCCCCTCCCAGATAGACTGGGTACCAACATTTGAGATAAATAAGTTTAAGAAAGACCTGCAGATGCTGGCAAACTGAAGGTAGACACAAAATGCTGGAGTAACTCAGCGGTTGAGGCAGCATCTATGGAGAGAAGGAATTGGCGACGTTTCGGGTCGAGACCCTTCAGACTGATGTCAGGGGAGTGGATCGCTGGTCGATGGGGACTTGGTGGGCCGAGTCCCCCCCCCCCCCCCCCCAAAGTTCTATACACAATGGTGTTATCCTCAGGGATCTGTGTTGGGTTGTTTGTCATGTACATCAATGATCTGGATGAAGGGGTGGTAAATTGGATTAGTAAGTATGCAGATGATACCAAGATAGGGGGTGTTGTGCATAATGAAGAGGATTTGCAAAGTCTACAGAGTGATTTAGGCCAGTTGGAAAAATGGGCTGAAAGATGGCAGATGGAGTTTAATGCTGATAAATGCGAGGTGCTACACCTTGGCAGGGCAAATCAAAATAGGACGTACATGGTAAACGGTAGAGAATTGAAGAATACAGTTGAACAGAGGGATCTGGGAATAACCGTGCATAGTTCCTTGAAGGTGGAATCTCATATAGATAGGGTGGTAAAGAAAGCTTTTGGTATGCTAGCCTTTATAAATCAGAGCATTGAGTATAGAAGCTGGGATGTAATGTTAAAATTGTACAAGGCATTGGTGAGACCAAATCTGGAGTTTGGTGTACAATTTTGGTCGCCCAATTATAGGAAGGATGTCAACAAAATAGAGAGGGTACAGAGGAGATTTACTAGAATGTTGCCTGGGTTTCAACAACTAAGTTGCAGAGATAGGTTGAATAAGTTAGGTCTTTATTCTCTGGAGCGCAGAAGGTTAAGGGGGGACTTGATAGAGGTCTTTAAAATGATGAGAGGGATAGACAGAGTTGATGTGGACAAGCTTTTCCCTTTGAGAATAGGGAAGATTCAAACAAGAGGACATGACTTTAGAATTAAGGGACAGAAGTTTAGGGGTAACATGAGGGGGAACTTCTTTACTCAGAGAGTGGTAGCGGTGTGGAATGAGCTTCCAGTGGAAGTGGTGGCGGCAGGTTCATTGGTATCATTTAAAAATAAATTGGATAGGCATATGGATGAGAAGGGTATGGAGGATTATGGTATGAGTGCAGGCAGGTGGGACTAAGGGAAAAAAGTTGTTCGGCATGGACTTGAAGGGCCGAGATGGCCTGTTTCCGTGCTGTAATTGTTATATGGTTATATGTTATATGGTGTTGAGCTCTTAAGATCACGCCAAACACCGATGTAATTCCAAACTCCTGCCTCTTTAGATATTGCAGTCGAACTACTTCAGAAGTCGGCTCCAAGCCCAATAAGAAAGCTCCGGAAGAAATATGCTGCTCATGTGGCAAGGTAACGTGGAATGTTAATTGGGTGGCTATTGTGTTTAACGTGATCTGTTTGTGAAGAGACTGTTACTAAGAACAACTGCCCTCGTTATCCACCAGCCATTGAGCACACTGTTACGGTTTATCTTTTGTTTGAGAAGGAACTGCAGATGCTGGAAAATGGAAGGTAGACAAAAATGCTGGAGAAACTCAGCGGGTGAGGCAGCGTCTATGGAGCGAAGGAAACGGGCAGCATTTTGTGGGCCGAAGGGTTTTGTAAAGCTTTTTTTGCCTGCTGCACAGTCAGCGGAAAGACAATGCATGAATTTAATGGAGCCATTCACAGTGTACAGAGATACATGATAAAGGGAATGACGGGAGTAATGTTCAGTGCAAGATGCAGTTCAATAAAGCACGATCAAATATATTTTGAGGATATCTAATAAGGTAGATAGTAGCTCAGGGCTGCTCTCTAGTTGTGTAGGATGGTAAGGTTGCCTGATAACAGCTGGAAAAAGGTGTCCCTGAATCTGGAAGAAGTTAGCGCAGGCTCGGCGATCATTTCAGCCAACACCTCCGCTCAGTTCGTACTAACCAACCTGATCTGGTTGCTCAGCACTTCAACTCCCCCTCCCATTCCCAATCTTTCCTGGGCCTCCTCCATTGCCAGAGTGAGGTCCAGCGCAAATTAATTGGAGGAACAGCACCTCATATGTTGCTACGGTAGTGTACATCCCAGCGGTATGAACATTGACTTATCTAATTGTAGATTGTCCTTGCTTTCTCCCTCCTTCCCCTCCCCCTCCCCAGCTCTCCCACAAAAGCCTGCTGTTTCCGCCTGTTTCTTTCATTTTCACGCCCGCCACCCCCCCCCCCCGGACATCAGTCTGAAGAAGGGTCTCGAGCCGAAACGTCGCCCATTCCCTCTCTCCATAGATGCTGCCTCACCCGCTGAGTTTCTCCAGCACTTTTTTTGTCTACCCTGAATTCTGGAGGTGTGCGTTTTCGTACTTCTGTACCTTTTGCCCGATGGGAAAGGGGAGAAGAGGGAGTGGCCGGGGGTGAGACGGGCCCTTGATGATGCTGCCGGCCTTGCCGAGGCAGCGTGAGGTGTAGATGGAGTCGATGGAAGGGAGGTTAGTTTGCGTGATGGTCTGGGCTGCGTCCACAATTCTCTGCAATTTCTTGCGATCTCGGAACATGGCATGTTCCCAAGCCATGCTGGGATGCATCCCGATAAAACGCGTCCCACTGCATCATATATTTTCTTTGAAATCTTACCTTGCATGTTCTCGTTATTTTTGCTGAAATGGTATTTGCCTAACAGCCAGTTGTTGCCTGTTCACTAGATTAGTGTGTGAAGCCAGACAAGCAAGTAATCCATGCAACCTTGGCGTGACATTTCACTCAGCATTGAAATTTGACAAGCAAGTCAATGCCGTGGTAAAAGCTAGCTTCTTCCAGCTTCGGACGATAGCTGAAATAAAACAATTCCTCCAGTTTGATGACCTCGAAAAGACCATCCACACATTTATCTCCTCCCGCCTCGATTACTGCAACTCCCTCTACACTGGCATCAGCCAATCTTCCCTGTCCCGCCTGCAACTGGTCCAAAACGCCGCAGCGAGACTCCTGACGGGCACCCGAAAAAGGGACCACATCCTGGCCACCACTGGCTCCCTGTGCGGTTCCGAATCAATTTCAAAATCCTTCTTTATGTCTACAAAGCCGTTAGCGGGCTCGCCCCCACCTACATCAAAAGTCTGCTCACCCACCACACCACCTCCAGGTCCCTCAGATCGGCCGACTTGGGGTTACTGAACATCCCGCGGTCTAGGCATAAGCTCGGGGGCGACCGGCCGCGCCTTTGCGGTTGCAGCTCCTAGACTGTGGAACAGCATCCCTCTTCCCATCAGAACTGCCCCCTCCATCGAGTCCTTTAAGTCGAGACTAAAATCTCATCTCTACTCTCAAGCCTTTCTTGACGTCCTCTGAGGGAGGGCTATATTTGTACTTAATGAATGAACCACTGTTGTATAACGTTAGTACCTCCACCAATGTAGAAACATAGAAAATAGGTGCAGCCTTCGAGCCAGCACCGCCATTCATTGTGATCATGGCTGATCGTCCCCTATCAATAACTCGTGCCTGCCTTCTTCCTATATCCCTTGACTCCACCAGCCCCTAGGGCTCTATCTAACTCTCTCTTAAATCCATCCAGTGACTTGGCCTCCACTGCCCTCTGTGGCAGGGAATTCCATAAATTCACAACTCTCTGGGTGAAAACGTTTTTTTTCACCTCAGTCTTAAATGACCTCCCGTTTATTCTAAGACTGTGGCCCCTGGTTCTGGACTGGGCCAACATTGGGAACATTCTTCCTGCATCTAGATTGTCCAGTCCTTTTATAATTTTCTATGTTTCTATAAGATCCCCCCCTCGTCCTTCGAAACTCCAGTGAATACAAATCTAGTGTTTTCAATCTTTCCTCATATGACAGTCCTGTCGTATGTAAAGCACTTTGGTCGACGAGAGTTGTTTTTTAAATGTGCTATCGAAATAAAAGTGACTTGACTTGATTGAAAGGAAACCGCACTTAAACTCCGAGAGATGACAAGAATAGGCAACTGGCGGATGACTTGTGTGAACTGACCTTGAATTATTTAAGATACTGTGTACTCGGGGGAAGGGATGATGGTCCCCTTTTCACATCAAATCCCTATATACAGACTGGCAAGTGATATAATTGCTTACAAGGGTGGGTGATATTAAAGACTGTGGAACTGCAGACTACTTTCCCCACTGAATGCTGATCAGTAGAGTTCCTTTATGAATGTTGACATCTCGTTCACAACCCAGAGGAGACTGAATGACTCGCTCCAGCTCACTGTCCCAGAAAGACAAATAAAGGGCCATTGTTTTTAGCTCCAGTCCGTTTTGATGATTCCAGCACTTTCACTTCTATTCTAAATCTGTCCCGGAGTCAGACTGGATCCGAAGAGTTTTCTGATCAAAATTGTGTCCGTGGCGCAGCTGGTCGAGCCGCTGCCTCACCCGGGTCCCACCCTGGGCTCGGGTGCTGCCTGCGTGGAGTTTGCAACATCACGGACATCTCGATTGTAATCGTGCACTGTCTTTCCATAGCACGCAACAAAAAGCTTTTCACTGTACCTCAGTGCACGTGACAATTAACTAAACCAAAGATAGACACAAAAAGCTGGAGTAACTCAGCGGGACAGGCAGCATCTCTGGAGAGAAGGAATGGGCGACGTTCCGGGTCGAGACCCTTCTTCACAGTAAACCAATCTTCTCTGAAGAAGGGTTTCGGCCCGAAACGTTGCCTATTTCCTTCACTCCATAGATGCTGCTGCACCCGCTGAGTTTCTCCAGCACTACCTTCTCTGTGACCGCGTGGGTATCCTCCAGGTACTCTGTTTTTTTCCTGCATCCTAAAGATGTACAGGTTTGTAGGTTAATTGGCTTAATTGTATGCCTGCATGGTAATTGATTTCACTGTACCCTAATTGGTGCATGTGACAAATAAATTTGAACCGTGAACCTTCTGTAAATTGTCCCCTTATGTTAGCAATGTTACAAAATTTTGAGATTTTAAAAATCAAGTCTGCAATTTATCCCATCAGATAAAGCATAAAAAGAAGTTTAATTTGACACCTAATTTACTTTCATATCTTCGGTATTAAGAAAGTTATGGCCATTTTCATACTCGGAAATGAGCATCTTGCTTCCCATTGCCTTTCAATTGACTTAACTCAAAAGCTGTGATCTGGAAAAGTTAAAAGTCCATAACATTCTTAAAAATTAAGAGAACTCAATGAAATTTTCAGTTATTATAGATTGAAGCATTCTGAAACAAATATTAAACAATCTTACTTGGATGACCTGAAATTAAAGCATATAATTAGTTAGTTATCTAATTGTAGCTAATTACAAAATTCAATGAGTAGATCTAAACATCTATCCATTTCTTAAGAAAAGATAAAAAATTTAAAAATTGCCTAAGTGTCCAAATAACATTCACACAATAATCCACAATATAACATAATTTTAAAATCTAATTTTCATGAATTTCTGGGCCAAATGGAAGGATTTTAGTGTTTTATGCCTGTAAATTAACGGCCATTTAAATCAACTAGCGAGTGGGTTTTAGTAGAATGCGGTGGATTAGAACGTTGTGGTTTGCTGTGAAGTCGGGGGGGAAAATACTGGGGGTTCATACATTTTTTGGGGACCCCATTTCGCAACATAAAAATATTATTAATGCCTCCCGAAAAACCAACTTTTAATATAAAAATAAAGTATTTACCTTTTTTTTCCCCCTACGGAAAATGCTTCCGGTTGTCTGCGCTCACGGCTTTTGAAGGTGATTTTTAATTTACTCTAGTTAATAAATAATGTAGAGTAATTTAAAAATACCACCATTCATGAAATGTCGGAGCGATTTTTCTTCAGCAACCAAATCGCCCGACATTGATCGATTTGTCCTGCCTGTTGAAAAACAGCACTTTAAGTCCGCCCCCCTCTGCAAGGCGCGAAAGTCACGCACACGGGGAGCGGCAGAAGTGCAGCGCCGGTAAAGGTAAGTTTTGTAACATACCTACTTATGTGTAGGGAATAGATGAGAAAGTGGGATAACATAGAAACATAGAAAAATAGGTGCAGGAGTAGGCCATTCGGCCCTTCGAGCCTGCACCGCCATTCAATGTGATCATGGCTGATCAACTGAACTAGTGTGATCGGGTGATTGATGGCCGGCCTGTACTCGATGGGCTGAAGGGCCTGCTACATCCTACATCTTTTAAATCAATCAAAAACAATACATGAGTTAATGACCTGACACTTAGTATGGCAGTGAAAGGTCTTTTGTTCAGGCTGCTTCTTTTCCTTCTTCTTGCGAATGAAACATAAACCAAAGGAATAGTTAGATCTCAAGCCGGGTGTTGAGCAGCCAGGTTGTTGTCTCTATTGGCGTCAATGTCTGCCAGGCCCTGACCTCCATTTGGTGGGTGGTAGAGCGGGCACCCAGAGATGACATGGTTGGCTGTCTGTTGTTCTGCTCCGCATTCACAGGCTGGGCTCTGGCGGAGGGAGCCCCCATCTCCACACGCTGGCGTCGAAACGCCCAACTCCAGCACCAAGTCTCAACAGAGCTTCACCCATGCTCCTCTGGGGAGGTGGGACCCCGGACAGCTTTTATCTGGTGAAGAGATGTAGCTGTGTAATGGAGATGAGGTTGCCCCGTCCTCAGCCCCGAGCCAGGCGGTGACGGCCCGACTGGGGGCTAAGGAGGTGTCCCGGTGGTGCAGTGGCCCGACCTCAGAGGCCCGGCCGCGGGCCCAGCGGACGACATCGTCGGGAGCTCACAGGTCACGGGTTGGTGACTTGTTTTTCCGGAGCTCCCGCGGCAACAGCTGCGTCCGCTGGACTGGAGGGCGGCAGCTTCGGCAGCTTCGACCGCCCCGGGCCACGGAGTTGATCCGGCCCGTTCACGGAGCTCGGATTCAGCCGCGGGACTTACTCACTTACCATCACCCGGCGGGGTCACAACATCGGAGGCCTGGATCGCCTCGGCGCAGACGGAGAGCAAGGAGGGAAGACACAAAGACTTAAGACTTTTGCCTTCCACCACAGTGAGGAGGTGTTTGGTGAACTCACTGTGGTGGATCTTAATTTGTGTTTATTGTGTTTTGTTAATTTATTAAATGTATGACTGCCAGGAACAAAATTTTGCTCAGACCAAAAGGTCTGAATGACAATAAAGGATGCTTTACTTACTTTACTGTACTTATTCCACTCCTGTGACCACAGGCTGCTGAGGGGATAACTTGTTTTTAAATTGTGCTTGTCTCTGGAATATATGCATTGCTTGCTTACACCAAGAAAGCTCTGATGGTAGGCCTCATGAAACCTTCTAGCTCTACTAAAATAATTCCAATTTAATGGCCAGGGTCTAAGAGCGGGCCAAAGGTCCTGTTTCAATGCTGTATTTTTTTAATCGATAAAATAAAAAGAGTGAGTTAGTTGCACCTTAAAGGGCCTGTCCCACCAGCATGCAACTCTATGCAACGTGGTCGCTTGAGCCGTCCGGCGTCGCGGGGCCGGTCCCACTTCGATCGCCGGAGCCGTGCGGAATTGTGCGGAGTTCGTCCCGACATCGCGCGGGGCTCCAAAAAACTGACCGCGTTCAAAAATTCCACGCAGCGACGGCTTGTCGGCTCGCAGTCGCCTCGACGCATTACACATCGCCTCGAGGTCGTGCCTCCGTGACCCTCTCTGTAGGTGCCTCCATGACCCTCTCTGTGTGTGGCTCCGTGTCCCTCTGTGTGTGTGCCTCTGTGCCCCTCTCTGTGTGTGGCTCCGTGGCCCTCTGTGTGTGTGCCTCTGTGCCCCTCTCTGTCCTGGCGACCTTACCTTTAAGACTTCGCTCCAAGTTCGCCTCACTTTGCGTCGGGTTGCGCCACTCACCCGACCTCCGTGCGGCCCTCGCTGCCGGTTTGGTCACGCTTGCCGCATGCAGGCGCATGCTGGTGGGAACGGCCCTGTACAGGGATCACCCGACCTCCGCGCGGCCCCCGCTTCTAGTTTGATCGCGCTCATCGCATGGAGTCAGATGCTGGTAGGACAGGCCCTTAACGATCTTGAGTTAAATAGATTGTCCCACTGATAACATTTCAGCACGGGTTTGGCAATGTTGTGTACGAGGATGTTGCCCGGACTCGAGGGCCTGAGCTACAGGGAGAGGTTGAACAAGCTGGGACTCCATTCCTTGGAGTGCAAGAGGATGCGGGGTGATCTAAAGGAGTACAAGATCATGAGAGGAACAGATCAAGTAGATGCACAGAGTCTCTTGCCCAAAGATGGTTTATCAAGAAAAAGAGGACATGGGTTTTGGGGGGTGGGGGGTGGGGGGGAGGGGCAGATTGTATAGAAAGAGTTGCTAGAGGAGGTCATTGAGGCAGGTACTTGTAGATTGGCTATAGCAAGCCACTCATTCAAGGCCAAGTAGTCTGACTACAGACAGACGAAGGACATACCAAACTGGGGTTCATTCATGGTCCCACAAAAGAACCACGTTCCTACCAGGTCGATGTCGGTGGTACCATCTGTAGACACATCCGTCAACACCTCCTTCCTGTGAAGGAACAGCGCCCGGCGCTCCAGGGTCCTGATGCACCTCCCCTCAACTTTAAAGTGTTCGCCGTTCCAGTAGCTGCGGCTGCCAGTCCCATCCACTCCCCGCGTCGGTCTCTTCCCTCTTCCCCTTTTGTAACCGGATCACCGATGTCCCGGCGACGGTCTTCCCCCTCGGTGTCTCCCCAACACGCCCTCAGCTTTTCGCAGGAAAAGGTTGATGAGGCAGTTCCTTACGGTACGAGGACCGGGCGGGTTAGCAAGCCACCTGTTGGACATGGCGCTTATGTGTAACCCCATTATTATTAGACGTGGCGGTTTGCATTTAACATTTATTTACTCGTTGTAGTTGTAACGCTTTACTTGTTTTCATTTATTATCTAAATGTTGACCGATTAGGAAAAGGGGAGATGCAGCGCGACCTGGGTGTCATGGTACACCAGTCATTGAAAGTAGGCATGCAGGTGCAGCAGGCAGTGAAGAAAGCGAATGGTATGTTAGCTTTCATAGCAAAAGGATTTGAGTATAGGAGCAGGGAGGCTCTACTGCAGTTGTATAGGGTCTTGGTGAGACCACACCTGGAGTATTGCGTACAGTTCTGGTCTCCAAATCTGAGGAAGGACATTATTGCCATAGAGGGAGTGCAGAGAAGGTTCACCAGACTGGTTCCTGGGATGTCAGGACTGTCTTATGAACAAAGACTGCATAGACTCGGTTTATACTCTCTAGAATTTAGGAAATTGAGAGGGGAT
This sequence comes from Raja brachyura, assembly GCA_963514005.1. The sequence goes on along the minus strand of OY740787.1, from coordinate 4,496,239 downwards.
CTTATAGAAACTTACCAAATCCTTAAGGGGTTGGACAGGCTAAATGCAGGAAGATTGTTCCCGATGTTGGGGAGGTCCAGGACAAGGAGTCACAGCTTAAGGATAAGGGAGAAATCCTTTAGGACCGAGATGAGAAGGACTGTTTTCACACAGAGAGTGGTGGGTCTCTGGAACTCTCTGCCACAGAGGGTAGTAGAGGCCAGTTCATTGGCTATATTTAAGAGGGAGTTAGATGTGGCCCTTGTGGCAAAGGGGATCAGAGGGTATGGAGAGAAGGCAGGTACGGGATACTGAGTTGGATGATCAGCCATGATCATATTGAATGGCGGTGCAGGCTCGAAGGACCGAATTGGCCTACTCCTGCACCTAATTTCTATGTTTCTGTTTATACAAGAAGAGATGTAGATTGCCAATTAGAATGCCTAGTGATTATAACCCCGCCTAATTATAACATTGATAGTGTAAGATCCTACCCACTGCATACCGGTAGCAGTAGCAGTGTGGATGTGTGATGACCTGCTTAGAAGTTAATGACCCGAACAATCAAGATGTGTGTGTTTCAACCTGTGTTAGTCTGAGCTCTTTACCGTACTATTATAACGTTTAAGAGACATTTGGGCAGGCACAAGGACAGGGTTGGTTTAGAGGATTATGGGCAGGTGGGACTAGTGTTGGTCGGCATGGGCAAGTGGGGCCAAAGGGCTTGTTTTCATTCTGTAAGACCTTGTTAAAAAAAATCCTTGTCAATGAAGGGAGTCCCCCACTGTTATCCTCATGCAGCAACCATAGAAATAATTGGGTGGCTCTCATTTCCTACAGGGAGGCCTGTATCTCGCCTTGTGCAATGATGCTTGCCCTTGTCTATATTGAACGGCTCCGACATCGAAACCCTGAATACCTGCAGCAGATCTCGTCGTCTGACCTTTTCCTGATATCCATGGTGAGTGAACGGCCTTTCTTCCACCTTTGTCTCTCTTTACTTCGGATCCAAAGAAGAAAGTAAGCATTTGATTTTCTGCCGTTAAAAAAAAACAAAGTGCGGTTGCAACCCAGCGGTTCAGGCAGCATCTCTGGAGAACATGGATCAGCACAGTTTCAAGTCGGAACCCTTCGGAATGATTGTGGTAGGTGGGGAGAGAGAGGAAAAGAGGGGTGGGGATGGTGAAAAGGTTACTTTTCTAACAATCAAACGGGTTTGCTTCAACTCCATATGTTTGGTAGACGAGTTCAAAACTTTACGGCTGGCTCGAAGGGCCGAATGGCCTTCTCCTGCACGTATTGTCTATGGAATCACTCTGGCAATGGAAGAGGCCTGGGACAGAAAGGTCAGTATGAGAATGGGGTTGGTATGGGAAGGGAATGGAGGGGTATGGTCTGAGTGCAGGTAGATGGGACTAGGGGAAAATAAATGGTCGGCACGGACTGGAAGGGCCGAGAGGGCCTGTTTCCGTGCTGTAATTGTTATATGGTTTATATGGTTATAAGAAAGATTGGGTAGACTCGACTTGTACTAGCTAGAATTTAGAAGATTGAGGGGGGGGATCTTATAGAAACGTACAAAATTCTTAAGGGGTTGGACAGGCTAGATGAAAGAAGATTGTTCCCGATGTTGGGGAAGTCCAGAACAAGGGGTCACAGTTTAAGTATGAGAAGAGGGGTTTAAAATGGTTAGCAACCGGGATGTCTAGCAGACCTTAGCGGACCGAGCGCGTTCAACGAAACGGTCTCCTAGTCGACACTAGTTTTTCCACAGTGCCTGTCAGATACTCAGGATTTTCCAAATAGCTTTCCAACCTATTTAGTCATGGGTGGCAACATAGAAACATAGAACATAGAAATTAGGTGCAGGAATAGGCCATTCGGCCCTTCGAGCCTGCACCGCCATTCAATATGATCATGGCTGATCATCCAACTCAGTATCCCGTACCTGCCTTCTCTCCATACCCTCTGATCCCCTTAGCCACAAGGGCCACATCTAACTCCCTCTTAAATATATCCAATGAACTGGCCTCAACTACCCTCTGTGGCAGAGAATTCCAGAGACCCACCACTCTCTGTGTGAAAAAATTCCTTCTCATCTCGGTCCTAAAGGATTTCCCCCTTATCCTTAAGCTGTGACCCCTTGTCCTGGACGTCCCCAACATCGGGAACAATCTTCCTGCATCTAGCCTGTCCAACCCCTTAAGAATCTTGTAAGTTTCTATAAGATCCCCTCTCAATCTCCTAAATTCTAGAGAGTATGAACCGAGTCTATGCAGTCTTTGTTCATAAGACAGTCCTGACATCCCAGGAATCAGTCTGGTGAACCTTCGCTGCACTCCCTCTATGGCAATAATGTCCTTCCTCAGATTTGGAGACCAGAACTGTACGCAATACTCCAGGTGTGACCTCACCAAGACCCTATACAACTGAAGTAGAACCTCCCTGCTCCTATACTCAAATCCGTTTGCTATGAAAGCTAACATACCATTGGCTTTCTTCACTGCCTGTCGTACCTGCATGCCTACTTTCAATGACTGGTGTACCATGACACCCAGGTCGCGCTGCATCTCCCCTTTTCCTAATCGGCCACCATTTAGATAGTAGTCGGTTTTCCTATTTTTGCCACCAAAGTGGATAACCTCACATTTATCCACATTATACTGCATCTGCCAAACATTTGCCCACTCACCCAGCCTGTCCAAGTCACATTGCATTCTCCTAGCATCCTCCTCACAGCTAACACTGCCCCCCAGCTTAGTGTCATCCGCAAACTTGGAGATATTGCCTTCAATTCCCTCATCCAGATCATTTATGTATATTGTAAATAGCTGGGGTCCCAGCACTGAGCCTTGCGGTACCCCACTAGTCACTGCCTGCCATTGTGAAAACGACCTGTTAATTCCTACTCTTTGGTTCCTGTTTGCCAGCCAGTTCTCTATCCACATCAATACTGAACCCCCAATGCCATATGCTTTAAGTTTATATACTAATCGCTTATGTGGGACCTTGTCGAAAGCCTTCTGGAAGTCCAGATACACCACATCCACTGGTTCTCCCCCATCCACGCTACTAGTTACTAGAAACGGAATAGTTGTGGGTGAAAACGGAATAGGATATTTGTGCTTAGCAAATAACTCCTATAATGTAATGTGGCAATTATCATGCAATCTCTCTTTCGCTCTGTCAAACTCTATGTTGGTTACCGCATTGCATTTCAGAGCATCCCGTACACAAACACTAGCCCGTTTCCTTCCAATACTAAAATAGCTGTGCTTCATTGGAAACACCACGAGAAACTAGTTTAATGAATTTAGTTGAGGGATAAGTCTTGGTTAAAATGCCTGGGTAAACTCCTCAGGAGCTGCGTGGAGCAGTTGGCAGGTGTTCACAGACCTCTTTCACCTCTCATTATGAGGGTCCCACCTGCTTTAAGGAGAACACTATTGTTTCAGCACCAAAGATTAGTACGGGTTATGGGGAGAAGGCAGGACAATAGGGTTGAGAGGGAGAGATAGATCAGCCATGATTGGCAGAGTAGACTTAGACAATAGACAATAGGCGCAGGAATAGGCTATTTGGCCCTTAGAGCCAGCACCGCCATTCAATGGCTGATCATCCCCAATCAGTACCCCGTTCCTGCCTTCTCCCCGTATCCACTGACTCCGTTATTTCTAGGAGCCCTATCTAGCTCTCCTAGATAGGGCTCCTAGACGGGGAGAAGGCAGGAACGGGGTACTGATTGGGGATGATCAGCCATGATCACATTGAATGGCGGTGCTGGCTCGAAGGGCCGAATGGCCTACTCCTGCACCTCTTGTCCATTGTCAGATGCTGCCTGACCGGCTGAGTCCTACCGGCACTGTGTGTGGTGCCTTCAGCTGGCAAACCTGTCGCTGTGTCGGTGTCCACCATGCGCTCTTTTCTCAACCGACTTCTTTGCCCTTGTCCCAGATGGTTGCCAGCAAGTACTTGTACGATGAGGGGGAAGAGGAGGAGGTGTTTAATGACGAGTGGGGGGCTGCGGGAAAGCTGGACGTTCAAGTGGTCAACACCCTGGAGATGAACTTCCTGCGAGCCATTGTAAGTTATCGGGTCGACCCATTGGAAATGTGTAGAAATTACTTGTAGACATGTTAAAAAATAGTGCACATAATCTAAACTTGTGGCCCTGTCCCACCGCACGAGGTAATTCAAGAGCTCTCCCGAGTTTAAAAAAAAAAAGAAAGTCCTTGTAGGCACGAGGAATGTACATAGCGGGGACGTCTCTTAGCGGCTCGTAACGCTAACGGCAGGCACTCGGGAAACGCGGTAAGCTCGTGAAGACTCATGAAGATTTTTCAACATGTTGAAAAATTAAGCCCTTTGTCCTCCTCTGCTGGTCTCTGAATGTCTCCCAGTCCTCTGGTATGCTAATTTTGAGACGCCATGAGAAACTAGTTGAATGAATTTAGTTGAGGGATAAGTCTTGGTTAAAATGCCTGGGTAAACGCCTCAGGAGCTGCGTGGAGCAGCTGGCAGGTATTCACAGACCTCTTTCACCTCTCATTATGAGGATCCCACTTGCTTTAAGAAGAACACTATTGTTTCAGCACCAAAGATTAGTACGGGTTTCAGGGGCTATGGGGAGAAGGCAGGACAATAGGGTTGAGAGGGAGAGATAGATCAGCCATGATTGAATGGCAGAGTAGACTTAGACAATAGACAATAGGCGCAGGAATAGGCTATTTGGCCCTTCGAGCCAGCACCGCCATTCAATGGCTGATCATCCCCAATCAGTACCCCGTTCCTGCCTTCTCCCCATATCCACTGACTCCGCTATTTTTAGCAGTCCACATGATTTTTCAACATGTTGAAAAATGTCCACGAGAGCCCCGAGTACCTACGAGCGGCCATTACCGTAAATCTCCGAGTTCGAATCAGGGGAAACTCAGGAGAACCTCTTGAATTAGCTCGTACAATGGGACAGGCCCTTTAGTCACAGCCATACGTGGAAACACGTCCTTCGGGCCAACTTGCCCTCACCGGGCAACATGGCCCATCTACGCCAGTCGCACCTGACTGTACTTTGTGCCGTCCACCACGCTGAAGAATGCTGTGGTGGATGTTTGTGTTAAATTTTATAGCGTATTGTGTGTTCTCTTTTAATTGTACCGCTGCTGGTACATTCATTTCACTGCACTTGTATGTGTATGCGATGAATAAAATTGATTGATTGATTGAATGCCCAGATCCCTCTTAAACCTGTCCTATCCATGTACCCGTCAAAACGTTGCGATAGTACCTGCCTCAACTACCTGCTCCAGCAGCTTGTTCCCTCCACCCTCCACCCTTTGTGTAGAAAAAGTTATTAAATCCTATTAAATCTTTCCCCCCCCACCATAAACCTATTCCTCTGGTTCTCGATTCCCCCCACTCTAGTCTACCCGATCTAGTCAAAAGTCAAAGTCAAACAAACTTTATTGTCATTTAGAAATACATTGATATATGCAGTTCCAAACGAAATTCCGTTGCATTTGGTTCCCTGTGCAACACGATAAATTAACAGAAAGATAGACATGGATAAAAGGATAAATAGACAATGGTGGCAGCCCATTACACGGCATTCAGGAGTCTGATGGCTCGTGGGAAGAAGCTGTTGCAGAACCTTGATGTTCTGCTCCTTATGCCGCGATATCTTTTGCCCGAGGGCAGCAGAGTGAACAGTCCGCGATGGAGACGTGTGGGGTCTTTTATAATACTGCTGGCCTTAGACACGCAACGTTTGGTCGCAATATCCCCGATTGAGGGGAGAGAGGTCCCGATGATTTTTTCTGCTGTCCTCACCACTCTCTGCACGGACTTCCAGTCAGAGGCTCTACAGTCCCCAAACCAGACAGAGATACAGCTGGTCAAAATACTCCCTATGGTGCCCCTGTAGAAAGTGGTGAGGATGGGATGGGGGAAGGTGAGCTCTTCTCATCCGGCGCAGAAAGTGCAGCCGCTGCTGCGCTCTCTTAACTGTTGATGAGATGTTACTCGACCAGGTATTCTCAACTTCCTACATGTGTGTGGCAGTTAATACTCAATTTTTTTATTTCTTTTTATTTGGCGGCATTGTAGGATTGGAACCTGTACGTTAACACCCAGGAATTCTTTGAGCTTTTGAGTCGCCTGGAGGGAAGGTAGGTGTGCCATTACTGGGCGTTGGCAAGGAACACTAGCTGCGTTTACACACTGTTGCAATGGGAAATAATTAGGCTGAGATCAACATGGATATAACCTTACGGGCTTGTCCCACTTACGAGGTTCTTTTGGGCGACTTCCCGGCACCCGTGATAGTCGCAGCAGGTTGCAAACGTTTTCAGCATGTTGAAAATCCAGCAGTGTCGCGGGGTGACGCCTGTATGGTCGTGAGCAGTAGCCCAAAGAGTCGTACCTTGTTCTGGTCGACGCTGGATTTTCAACATGCTGCGACCTGCCGCGACTATTACGGGTGCTGGCAAGTCGCCCAAAAAATCACGTAAGAGGGATTGTGGTCGGTTTAGTTTAGTTTACCCCTCCAGAACCAGGGGCCACCGTCTTATAAAAGGACTGGAGAAGCTAGATGCAGGACAAAATGTTCCCAATGTTGGGCGGGTCCAGAACCAGGGGCCACAGTCTTAGAATAAAGGGGAGGCCATTTAAGACCGAGGTGAGAAAAAACTTTTTCAGCCAGAGAGTTGTGAATTTATGGAATTCCCTGCCACAGAGGGCAGTGGAGGCCAAGTCACTGAATAGATTTAAGAGAGAGTTGGATAGAGCTCTAGGGGCTAGTGGAGTCAAGGGACATGGGGAGAAGGCAGGCACGGGTTATTGATTGGGGCCGATCAGCCATGATCACAATGAATGGTGGTGCTGGCTCGAAGGGCCGAATGGCCTCGTCCTGTTTCTATGTAGTGCGGAAACAGGCCCTTCGGCCCACCGGGTCTGTGCCGACCGGCGATCCCCACACACAAGCACCACCCTATACCCACTAGGGAATTTTTTAACATTTACCAAGCCAATTAACCGACAAACCTGTACGTCTTTGGAGTGTGGGAGGAAACTGAAGATCACGGAGAAAACCCACGCAGGTCACGGGGAGAACGTGCAAACTCCGTACAGACAGCGCCCGTAGTCGGGATGGATCCCGTGTCTCTGGTGCTGCGTTCGCTGTAAGGCAGCAACTCTACTGCTGCGCCACCGTGACCGTTCTGCTTCTTGATTTTTGATTAAGTCCGAAGAAGGGTCTCGACCGGAAACGTCACCCATTCCTTCTCTCCAGAGATGCTGCCTGTCCCGCTGAGTTACTCCAGCATTTTGTGTCGTATCCTCTGCTTCTTGGTGATTTTCCTGCCTGATCTTCACACCCCACTGAAAATTAATGTATGAGTTATTGAATATTCTTAACAGTTGAGGAGCAACAGGTATTTGGATCAGAGATTTGCAAATCACTTGAGTGAAACAAGTTCTCCCTATCGAGTGTGCGTTTAGGTCCTTCGGCCCAACGTGCCCATGCCGACCAACTTGCCCCGTCCACACTAGTCCCACCTTCCTGCCTTTCGCCCATATCCCTCTTATCCATGTGCCTGTGTTTCTTAAAAGTTCTGATAGTACAACAAATAAATCATTGAAGTTAGACACACAATGCTGGAGTAACTCAGCTGGACAAGCAGCATTTCTGGAGAGAAGGAATGGGTGACGTTTAGGGTCGAGAGCCTTCCTTCTCTCCAGAGATGCTCCCTGTCTTGCTGAGTTATTCCAGCATTTTGTGTCTTCCTTCGATTTAAACCAGCATCTGAGGTTCTTTCCAATGCAAAGAAACCATTGAAGTACCTGCCTCAACTACCTCCTGTGTGAAAAAGTTACCCCTTAGGTTCTTATTAAATCTTTTCCCCCTCACCGTACACCTGGTTCTTGATTCCCCAACTTTGAGTGAAATACTCCTGCCTTCTCCCCATATCTAATCCTAATAGGGTGTTTTTACCCTATCTATTCCTCTTATGATCCTATACCCTTTAGAAACATAGAAACATAGAAATTAGGTGCAGGAGTAGGCCATTCGGCCCTTCGAGCCTGCACCGCCATTCAATATGATCATGGCTGATCATCCAACTCAGTATCCCGTACCTGCCTTCTCTCCATACCCCCTGATCCCCTTAGCCACAAGGGCCTCATCTTACTCCCTCTTAAATATAGCCAATGAACTGGCCTCAACTACCCTCTGTGGCAGAGAGTTCCAGAGACCCACTACTCTCTGTGTGAAAAAAGTCCTTCTCATCTCGGTCCTAAAGGATTTCCCCCTTATCCTTAAGCTGTGACCCTTTGTCCTGGACCTCCCCAACATTGGGAGCAATCTTCCTGCATCTAGCCTGTCCAACCCCTTAAGAATTTTGTAAGTTTCTATAAGATCCCCTCTCAATCTCCTAAATTCTAGAGAGTATAAACCGAGTCTATGCAGTCTTTCTTCATAAGACAGTCCTGACATCCCAGGAATCAGTCTGGTGAACCTTCTCTGCACTCCCTCTATGGCAATAATGTCCTTCTGGAGACCAGAACTGTACGCAATACTCCAGGTGTGGTCTCACCAAGACCCTATACAACTGAAGTAGAGCCTCCCTGCTCCTGTACTCAAATCCTTTATAAGGTCACCCCTCATCCTCGTGTGCGCTAAGGAGCAAAGTCCCAGCCTGCTCAACCTCTCGCTGTAGCTCAGGCCCTCGAGTCCTGGCAACATCCTCGTTAATCTTCCCTACACCCTTTCCAACGTCACAACAACATTGACCTCTCTAGTCTAAACCAGCAAACCTTTATCCTGATACTGTGAGCCTTTCTAATTACCCGCATGCTAAGACTGAACTCTATTATTACACCAAATTAGGTGGCAGAGTGGCGCAGCTGGTAGAGTCGCCACCTCACGGCACGGGAGACTGGTTTGATCCTGACCTGGGGTGCTGTCTGTGGAGTTTTGCATGTTTTCCCTGTGTTTTCCCGCATGGCATTCCTCCTCCGGGCGCTCTTGTTTCCTCCAACATTTCAAAGACGTGCGGGTTTGTAGGTTAATTGCACTTGGTGTGAAGGGAGTCGTTGGGAAAGTGGGATAGCGTAGAACCAGTGTAAGCGGGTGATAGTATGGATGATGGGCCAAAGGGCCTGTTATCCTGCTTTTATCATTAAATCAATTAAAGTAAGGAGGAGGTAGATAAAAAATGCTGGAGAAACTCAGCGGGTGAGGCTGCATCTATGGAGCGAAGGAATAGGTGACGTTTCGGGTCGAGACCCTTCTTCAGACTGATGTGGAGATGTGGGGGGGGGGGGGGGGGGAGTTGAAGAAAGGAAGAGGCAGAGACAGTATCGACTCTTATTGTAGAGTCATATGGCGTGAAAACAGGCCCTTTGGCCCCACTTGGCAACACCGACCAACGTGCCCCGTCTACTCTAGTCCCACCTGCCTGCATTTGACCCATATCCCCCTAAACCAATCCTATCCATGGACCGAGACCCTTCTTCAGACTGATGTGGGGGGGAGGTGAGAACAAGAAAGGAAGAGGCGGAGGGAGCGCGCTGAGGGAGAGCTGAGGAGGGGAAAGAGGAAGAAAGCAGGGACTACCTGAAATTGGAGAAGTCAATGTTCATACCGCCGGGATGTAAAGTACCCAAGCGAAATATGAGGTGCTGCTCCTCCAATTTGCGGTGGTGCTCACTCTGGCCGTGGAGGAGGCCCAGGACAGAAAGGTCGGATTCAAAATGGGAGGGGGAGTTGAAGTGCTGAGCCACTGGGAGATCAGGTTGGTTATTGCAAACTGACTGGAGGTGTTGGACGAAGCGATCACCGAGCCTGCGCTTGGTCTCACCGATGTAGAGCAGCTGACACCTAGAGCAGCGGATGCAGTAGATGGTGTTGGAGGGAAGGGGGAATCACAGAAGTGGGGGGGGGGATTAAGTAAGGAGAATCTATAGGTGATGTTATGAATCCACATATTTACCAATTCATTCTTGGGCACTGCCTTGGAAAAGCAAGTGTCTTTATCTGACCCAGTGCGAAAGCAATGCGGCGGAGCTTTCAGTAACCAGTGTGCTGCCCATGGATGTAGTTGCTCCCATCACAGCCTGGTTTGCGGACAGCTCCATCCAAGACGTCAAGAAATTGCGGGGAATTGTGGACGCAGCCCAGACTACCGCGTAAACCGACCTCCCTTTTCCATTTCCCTTTTCTGAAGAAGGGTCTCGACCCGAAACATCGCCTATCTCCTTCGCTCCATAGATGCTGCTGCACCCGCTGAGTTTCTCCAGCATCTTTGTCTACCATTACTTTAGTCTCGTTTAGTGTCCCATGGACCGAGAGACAGTGAAAAGCCTTGTTGTTGTGCACTATCCAATGGGCCGTTCCCACCAGCATGCGCCTGCATGCGGCAAGCACGACCAAACCGGCAGCGAGGGCCGCGCGGAGGTCGGGTGAGTGGCGCAACGCGGCGCAAAGTGAGGCGAACGTGGAGCGAAGTCTTAATGGTAAGTTCGCCAGGACAGAGAGGGGCACGCAGAGAGGGGCACAGAGGCACACACACAGAGGGCCGCGGAGCCACACACATAGAGGGTCACGGAGGCACCTACAGAGAGGGTCACGGAGGCACGACGTCGAGACGGTGTGTAATGCGTCGAGGCGACTGCGAGCCGACAAGCAGTTGCCGCGCGGAATTTTTGAACATGGTCAGTTTTTCGGAGCCCCGCGCGATGTCGGGACGAACTCCGCACAATTCCGCACGGCTCCGGCGATCGAAGTGGGACCGGCCCCGCGACGCCGGACGGCTCAAGCGACCACGTTAGGTCGCGCTCATCGCATAGAGTTGCATGCTGGTGGGACAGGCCCTTAAGATACATTATGTAGAGCACAAAAGTGCTGGAGTAGCTCAGCGGGTCAGGTAGCATCACTGGAGAAGATTGATAGGTGATATTTCAGGGCGGGGACCCGTATCCAGAAGAGATGTAGGTCGATCACGTAACCTTCCGCGCTGCTAGGATTTTAATTTTGTGCTTCAATTTCTTTCTTTGTAGGGTGGCGGAGTCGCAGGGACTTAAACGAGGCTGGTTCACCTACACGGACTTGTGTGTGTTGCTGGAGCAGGCACTGTGGCAACAGGTGTTTACCGAATTCTATCAGCACGTTGTCAAGGTAGCTTCCATTCACACCCTTAATTATCATTTGATTGTTTGATTCTTGGGAAAAGGGACGGCACAGAGCAACTAGTTATGCCAGTTTAATCCGCCTTTAACTGCGATAAAGTATGCAACATCGCACCCAAGCCTGGCGAGTCTCTGCATGCTGCTTCCAGAAGTGGATCTGCCATCATCCATTACAATCGCACCACTCTTTTAAACCTCTACCAGGGCTGCCATGTAGTACGGATTTTCCGTATTTTGTACGGAAATGCGATAAGAATACGGACGGATACACAATTTTGCTTTGTAAAATATGGATTTTTTTTTTAAATCGTCCGACTTTCTGTTCTATCTTGCTGCTTAAAAAATGCAAGGACATAAAAAGTCATACTGTACCTCTAAAAGTTATAGCAGATTAAATCTATTAGTATTTTAAATTTCAAGATCTGGATGATTATTTTTGTAAGCTTTGATCTGCCTGTCCCGCTACAGGTTCAAACAGCGCTGTCAGTTTAGCGCGTGGGAATTTAAACGAAGAGCTGTCGGCTGCAGCTCTATGGGTTCTAAATATAGCGCTACTGGCTGGAGCGCTATGGGCTTTACACATAGCGCTGTGGGTCACAGACTGTTCGGGGAGGGAGAGAGGGAGGGAATAAGAGAGGGAGAGAGAAAAAAAGGAAGGAGAGGGTGGGAGGGGAAGGCTTCCAAAATGGCTTCTCCATCATCATCTGGTGCTAAAAGCAGGAAGCAGCCGTTCTAACAGCAGTATACAAAGAGATGGCAATGTATGCACTGTGAAGTAAGGTGTGCAGAAGACATGTCAATTGGTAGCAAAGTTATTCATTCTTGTACTCTTAACAAGAGGGCATGACATGAGAATTAAGGGACAGAGGTTTAGGGGTAACATGAGGGGGAACTTCTTTACTCAGAGAGTGGTGGCTAAATGGAATGAGCTTCCAGCGGAAGTGGTGGAGGCAGGATCGATTTTAACATTTAAAAGTAAAGTGGATAGGTATATGGGAAGGGAATACAGGGGTATAGTCTGAGTGCAGGTAGATGGGACTAGGGGAAAATAAATGGTCGGCACGGACTGGAAGGGTCGAGAGGGCCTGTTTCCGTGCTGTAATTGGTATATGGTTACATGGGTATGAACGCACATTAAAAGTAAAACAAATTCAGCAAAATGGCACCGCGTAAAAATACTGATTTCCTCAGCAAAATACTGATTTTTCAGGGACGAGAATACTGAAATTCCCTGACATAACTTGGCAACTGTGCTCAACTCCCAACGGTTATCTTGCACTAATCGTGTGAGAAAGAACTGCACATGGTGGATAAAATCGAAGGTAGACACAAAATGCTGGAGTAACTCAGCGGGTGAGGCGGCATCTATGGAGAGAAGGAATGGGTGACGTTTTGGGCCGAGACCCTTCTACGTCACCCCATTCCTCCTCTCCATAGATGCCGCCTCATCCGCTGAGTTACTCCAGCATTTTGTGTCCACCTTGCACTAAACCATTATTCCCTTCCTCCCGTATCTGCACGCTGTTGTCGGCCTGATTGTAATCATGTATAGTCTATCTGCTGACTGGATGGCAGGCAACAGAAATGCTTTTCACTGGACCTCGGTACGCGTGACAATAAAGTACCGGTAAACTGGAAAAAATTCTCTGGGACTCAGTAAGGTTCGGTCCCGAGTATGTGTGCTGCCTGCGCGCACACTCCAAATACGTACAGGTTTGTAGGTCAATTGGCTTGAGAAACATAGAAACATAGGAAAATAGGTGCAGGAGTAGACCTTTCGGCCCTTCGAGCCTGCACCGCCATTCAATGTGATCACGGCTGATCATCCAACTCAGTATCCCGTACCTGCCTTCTCTCCATACCCCCTGGTCCCTATAGCCACAACTGCCACATCTAACTCCCTCTTAAATATAGCCAATGAACTGGCCTCAACTACCTTCTGTGGCAGAGAATTCCACAGACTCACCACTCTCTGTGCAAAGAATGTTTTCCTCATCTCGGTCCTAAAGGAATTCCCCCTTATCCTTAGACTGTGACCGCTTGTTCTGGACTCCTCCAACATCGGGAACAATCTTCCAGCATCTAGCTTGTGCTACCCCTTAAGAATTTTGTAAGTTTCTATAAGATCCCCCCTCAATCTTCTAAATTCCAGCGAGTACAAGCCGAGTCTATCCAGTCTTTCTTCATATGGAAGTCCTGCCATCCCAGGAATCAGTCTGGTGAACCTTCTCAATACTCCCTCTATGGCGAGAATACGTATCTGTATATGTCCCTCTATTTAGACATAGAAACATAGAAAAATAGGTGCAGGAGTAGGCCATTCGGCCCTTCGAGCCTGCACCGCCATTCAATGTGATCACGGCTGATCATCCAACTCAGTATCCCGTACCTGCCTTCTCTCCATACCCCCTGATCCCTTTAGCCACAAGTGCCACATCTAACGCCCTCTTAAATATAGCCAATGAACTGGCCTCAACTACCTTCTGTGGCAGAGAATTCGAGAGACTCACCACTCTCTGTGTGAAAAATGTTTTCCTCATCTCGGTCTTAAAGGAATTCCCCCTTATCCTTAGACTGTGACCGCTTGTTCTGGACTCCCCCAACATCGGGAACAATCTTCCTGCATCTAGCTTGTCCAACCCCTTAAGAATTTTGTAAGTTTCTATAAGATCCCCCCTCAATCTTCTAAATTCCAGCGAGTACAAGCCGAGTCTATCCAGTCTTTCCTCATATGAAAGTCCTGACATCCCTGGAATCAGTCTGCATAAATGTAGATTGTCCCTAGTGTTTGTAGGATAGTGTTAAGGCCCTGTCCCACATTCCCGAGTTACTCACGAATTCTCCCGAGTTTCCCCCTTGATTCAAACTCGGAGAATGTCCGTAGTGAGGCCGTAGGAGCCCGTAGATATATCAGTTAGGCATATAGTAGGTACTCGGGGCATCAGGTAAGTTGGGACATTTTTTCCAGCATGACAAAAAAGTCCACGAGTAAAAAGATAGTTGGGAGGAGGAGTACGTAGATCACAGAAATCTTGATTTAAAAAAAATAAAATTTTATGGTCCTTTCAACTCGGGAAAGTGGGACAGACCCTTGAATGTGCGGGGATCGCTGGTCGGTGCGGACTCGGTGGGCCGAAGGGCCAGTTTCAGTGCTGCATCTCCAAACTAAACTCGCCCTCTCTGTTGCAGGTTGCCTGCATGCTGGGGTTCGTCTACCTGACCGGCGTGGCAGGAATCATCGCCGGCTCGGCGATCGCCCGACAGGCCGTGTGCTCGAGGGGCCAGGCAGACCCGTTCCCCAACGCCGAGAAATCGGTTGTGAGCCCAGGAGTTCTCCTGGACCGAGTGAAATGCCCCCAGGAGGCCGGGCCCTTCCAGCCGCCCAACCCGGCAGGCGCTGACGTGGCCAGGCCTCCAGGCTCCCCCTCCGGCCTGTGTTGCTGCCTGTTGGAAAATGACTCGAGATGGACAAACTCTGGCTTTGCAATGTCGGCGCTGTGCACCTGGGGGACCGGCCAGACCTCCCTCACGTCCGTTACTCGCCAGAAGAGCGCCCAAGAGGAGCTGAGGATCCCACCGCCCGTTTCCTGTTCGACTTGTTGCAAACTGCAGGGCGAGACGGGGACGGCCGCCGTCCAATGCGGGGCATCGAACCGGACGTCCATCAAGATCTCCTTCCGCCACAGCCCGTCGGCGTTGCTCTGCGCCTTCGGCTCGCGGGGCGTGTTCTCCCCCGGGTGTAGAGGCTGCGCAACGGACAATGCGATGGGCGCGGAGAAGCCTCCTCCGACTCCCAGCTTCCAGCGGCTCATGGACCACCTCTGCCTCCCAGGTTCGCTGAGGATGAGAAGCTGCCCGACGGAAACGCCAACAGCGTTCAACCAGCTTGTCGTACCCGTCTTGCCCAGTTAGGCAATCGGCCTTCCTCCTGTCCCCAGCATTTAGAATTTGGAACCATTTTATTAACCCCGATCCCCACTTGCGATCGTTCGACGTCAATCTCAAAACCCAGCAATTAGACCCAGCAAGACGGTCGCTGCAGCATTATCCCGGCCCCCACCCGAATCCTGGGGCCGATCTGGCAGCTGTTCCCAACTTGCAAGTAGAGTGAGCTCACCAACATTGATGGGTGTACGTGCCGTTGTAATTGTGAGCAGCGGGCACACTCGCACCTCTCTCAGCGGCCTTCAACAATAAATTTGACACGTTCAAAGTCATTTTCATGTACATAGAGCCCCCCACATAGCAATCCTCTCAAAGGGCTCCCTCCGCGGAGAATTACTTTGAGAGGAGGCGGCTTATTCTGCCAGAGAACGTTGCGGCAGTTTTGCACCTAGCAACTCACGCGAGGAGGGCCACGAGATGGAGGATCTCGCCCTCGGTGCTGCCTGCCGACGAGAACGCCCTCCAAGGAACAGCAATGGAATAACTTTTAACGCAAAATCTCAACCAGCTGGATCCAGTTAACCTGCAGCTCTTATTTGGTATCTCACCTAAAGGACATCATTCACAGCAGGGGCTTGGGCCTTGTGCTAAAGTGCTTAGAACAGCGCCTGTTGCTGGTCCCTCTCAGCGAACAAAGGCAAACATACCCGACACTCGACAGCGCGCGGCTTTACTTTTAAGTCGCAGAACTCCAAGTTTGCCGGATTTCTAGACTCTGCACCTTTTGTACAGCTATTTGAAGACCTTTTGTAACGAAACGGGTTTGATGAAGGCATAGAGGAATCGGATGTGGAATCCAAAATGGTTGCCTATTTTGTTTTGTGGGATCCAAAATGGTTGCCTACCGATGCTGGAAAACCTGAGGGAAAGCAATACGACTTGCGACCATGCACAAAAGCGATAGATTTACTAATAACCTGTCTGGTGCAGTATGATTAGAGTACATTGGGTATACAGCACTTACAATGCATTTACATAGCATTACAATTTGCAGTAGAAGGGTGATACGGAACCGTTGCTTTAACTCTCTACATTTTTTTAATTAAGGAGTGATTTTCTAACGTGGGAGATTTAAGCTGTGTTTCCTACAGTCATTTGGAGAGATTGTAAGTCTCTGAGTAGACAAACAAACCACATTTAAACTATTGCGGGGTGATGGAGGAAATCTGGAAAAAGTCCCCATCTTTTCATGCAGGAAACTGCAGGTGCTGGAATCTTGGAGCAGAACTGGAGGGACTCGGTGGGTATGGAGGGGATGGGCAGACGACATTTCGGGGTCGGACTGAAGAAGGGTCCCAACGTCGATAACGTCGTCCATCCCATTCGCTGACTCGCAGAATCCCTCCAGCACTTTGTGTTTTACTTCACCGATGAAGATGGTTGCAAAGAACTTGCAATGTCGACACAAGGAACTGCAGATGCTGGTTTGCAAAAAAAAAAAGGCAAATCAAAGAGCTGAGGTAACTCAGTGGGTCAGCCAGCATCTCTGGAGAAAATGGTTAGGTAATGTTCAGTCTGAAGAAGGGTCCTGATCCGAAACGTCACCTCCCCATTTTCTCCAGAGATGCTGATTCCTGGGATGTCAGGACTTTCATATGAGGAAAGATTGGATAGACTCGGCTTGTACTCGCTGGAATTTAGAAGATTGAGGGGGATCTTATAGAAACTTACAAAATTTTTAAGGGGTGGACAAGCTAGATGCTGGAAGATTGTTCCCGATGTGGGGGGAGTCCAGAACAAGGGGTCACAGTCTAAGGATAAGGGGGAATTCCTTTAGGACCGAGATGAGGAAAACATTCTTTACACAGAGAGTGGTGAGTCTCTGGAATTCTCTGCCACAGAAGGTAGTTGAGGCCAGTTCATTGGCTATATTTAAGAGGGCGTTAGATGTGGCCCTTGTGGCTAAAGGGATCAGGGGGTATGGAGAGAAGGCAGGTACAGGATACTGAGTTGGATGATCAGCCATGATCACATTGAATGGCGGTGCAGGCTCGAAGGGCCGAATGGCCTACTCCTGCACCTATTTTTCTATGTTTCTATGCGGCCTGACCCGCTGAGCTATTCCAGTAGTTTGTAATTTTTCAGCATCGGCAGTTCCTTGCGTCTCTTGTTGCTTGGTTGGATTAAACTGCACACGTTAGGGGCGGCACAGTGGCACAGCGGTAGAGTTGCTGCCTCACAAGGTTCGATCCTGACTACGTTTGCATCATTTTATACATTTATAAAAGGACCGGGCAAGCTAGATGCAGGAAAAATGTTCCCAATGTTGGGCGAGCCCAGAACCAGGGGCCACACACAGTCTTAGAATAAAGGGGAGGTCATTTAAGACTGAGGTGAGAAAAACCTTTTTCACCCAGAGAGTTGTGAATTTATGGAATTTCCTGCCACAGAGGGCAGTGGAGGCCAAGTCACTGGATGGATTTAAGAGAAAGTTGGATAGAGCTCTAGGGGCTAGTGGAGTCAAGGGATATGGGGAGAAGGCAGGCACGGGTTATTGATTGGGGACGATCAGCCATGATCACAATGAATGGCGGTGCTGGCTCGGAGGGCCGTATGGCCTCCTCCTGCACCTAATTTCTATGTTTCTATGCATGTTCGCCCCGTGACCTGCGTGAGTTTTCACCGGGAGCTCCAGTTCCCACCCACACTCCAAAGATGTACAGGTTTGTAGGTTAATTGGTTTGGTATAAATGTCACTTGTCCCTGGTGTGCGGGATAGTGTTAGTGTGCGGGGATCGCTGGTCAGTACGGACTCGGAGGGCCACAGGGCCTGCATCTGTAAGTTTGAACTAAACCCAGTCGAACAAATCATTAACGACCCAGCCAGCACTAATCCAGTGTGGAATTTGCTGATTTCAGCCAGAACATTGGTGAACATTCCTTTTTGTTACTGATTCCAGCACCCATGGGAGTTGGGGGGGGGGGGGGGGGGGGGGTGAGGGTTGGTTTAAACCAGCATCTGCAGCTCCTTCCTATACAGAAGTATAAGCAAATGCTGAGAGTCATTGATAGACAGTCAGAACCTTGTCCCCAGAGTGGAAATGTCAAAGGCAAAGCTTTAAAGTGTGAGGGGCGAAGTTTAAAGGAGATGTGTGGAGCAAGTTTTCTCTCACACTGTTAAAGAAGGAACTGCAGATGCTGGAGAAACGAGCGTTACCCAAAATGCTGGAGAAACTCAGCGGGTGCAGCAGCATCTAAGGAGCGAAGGAGATGGGCGACATCTCTTACACAGTGGTGGGTGGGTGGCTGGAACGCGCTGACAGCGGTGCTGGTGGAGGTGGATGTGATAGTGACTTAAGAGGCTTTGGGGTAGGCATAGATAGGGCTCTTAAAGATAGCGGAGTCGGGGGATATGGGGAGAAGGCTGAAACGGGGTACTGATTGTGGATGATCGGCCATGGGGAAGTCTTTTAGGACCGAGATGAGAAAAAAAAAATTCACACAGTGGTGAATCTATGGAATTTTCTGCCACAGAAGGTAGTTGAGGCCAGTTCATTGGCTATATTTAAGAGGGAGTTAGATGTGGCCCTTGTGGCTAAAGGGATCAGGGGGTATGGAGAGAAGGCAGGTACGGGATACTGAGTTGGATGATCAGCCGTGATCATATTGAATGGCGGTGCAGGCTCGAAGGACCGAATGGCCTCCTCCTGCACCTATGTTTCTATGTTGGGGAGGTCCAGGACAAGGGGTCACAGCTTAAGGATAAGGGGGAAATCCTTTAGGACCGAGATAAGAAGGAATTTTTTCACACAGAGAGTGGTGGGTCTCTGAAATAAGTGCCTCCTGCACTTATTTTCTATGTTTCTATGATCACATTGAATGGTGGTGCTGGCTTGAAGGGCCGAATGCCCTACTCCTGCACCTATTGTCTATTGTCATATGGATATGCTGGGAATATGGATCATGTGCAGGCAGAGGAGATTAGGGCTCTTAAAGATAGCGGAGTCAGGAGATATGGGGCGAAGGCAGGAACGGGGTACTGATTGGGGATGATCAGCCATGATCACATTGAATGACGGTGCTGGCTCGAAGGGCCGCATGGCCTACTCCTGCACCTATTGTCTGTTTGGCATAGACATTGTGAGCCATGGGGCCTGTCCCTGTGCTGTGGTTTTCTATGTTCTATGTTAAAATGGACAAAAATTGGAGTGCGGGGACTTCCAAAAAAAGGTCAGCACGGTTTCTCATGAAGTCACTCAGTGTAAAAACTCCATCCTTATGAGTTAATTGGAATATCCCTGTGACAATGATTAAAATGCCAGCTTCGTTCTCCTGCACTGAATTAGTAGTGGTGACAACGAGGCATTTCAAGGGTTACACAAAAAGCTGGAGAAACTCGAAGCGAAGGAGATAGGCGACGTTTCGGGTCGAGACCCAGAAGAAGGGTCGAGACCCGAAACGTCGCCTATCTCCTTCACTCCTTAGATGCTGCTGCACCCGCTGAGTTTCTCCAGCTTTTTGTGTTACCCTCGATTCTCCAGCATCTGCAGTTCCTTCTTTAAGGCATTTCAAGGAACTACCGGTTGTCACGGTGGGTATATTAAATAATCCAAAGGACAGCAAGACTGGATATTTTATCAGAAATTATGGATATTATTAAGCGGGAAATCAAATGCCCTACTGTTTTGTAACGACCAAACTGTTTTTATCATGAAAGATGAAATAAAATGTACAAGCAACTAATATTTCTGCTGTGGCTGAAATTCATTCTTTGGAAGCGAGAATAAGAAGCCAAGTCCCCCAAGGTTGAGGACAACTCTCTTCCACCTTGCTACACACTTGAACTCCCCTTCCCATTCCCACACACTGGCCTCTCTGTCCTGGGCCTCCTCCACTGTCAGATTGAGTCCAAACGCAAATTGGAGGAACAGCACTTCGTATGGGCAGCTTACTTACACCCCAGCAGTGTGAACATTGACTTCTCTAACTCTAAAAGCCCCGTCCCACGGTACGACTTCATTCCAAGAGGTCTCCCGAGTTAAAAAAAAATCAAACTTGTGGTAAGCACGGAGAATGGACGTAGCGGGTACGTCGTAGCTCGGGGACGTCTCTTAGCGGCACGTACCGCTAACGGCAGGTACTCGGGAAGGCTCGCTAACGGCAGGTAACCTCGGGAAGACTCGTGAAGATTTTTCAACATGTTGAAAAATGTCCACGAGAGCCCCCGAGTACCGACGAGTGGCCATTACCGTAAATCTCCGAGTTCGAATCAGGGCAAACTGGGGAGAGCTCTTGGAATGAACTCGTACCGTGGGACAGGGGTTTAACTATCCCTTGCTTTCCCCCCACTCTCTCTCCATCCCTCCCCTTTCCCAGTTCTCTGTCCAGTCTGACTGTCCCTGATTACATTTTATCTCGGTAGGAAAGAATTGCAGATGCCGGTTTGAATCAAAGATAGACGACAAATGCTGGAGTAACTCAGTGGGACCGGCAGCATCTCTGGAGAGAAGGAATGGGTGACATTTCGGGTCGAGACCCGAAGAAGGGTTTGAAGGAGGGTCTCGACCCGAAACGTCACCCATTACCTTCTCTCCAAAGATGCTGCTTGTCCCGCTGAGTTACTCCAGCATTTAGGGTCCAACTTCTGTTTAAACAAGCATCTGCAGTTCCTTCCCACACCTCCCTTCCACCTCCATTCTTGAGGCTATGCATGATCCAGTCCCTTCCACAGGTGGGGTTTAAGTCACAGCATGGAAACGGGCCGTTCTGTCCAACTTGCCCATGCCTATCAGGATGTCCCATCTACCCTAATCCCACCTGCCCGTGCTTGACCAATATCTTCCAAGCCTTTATTTTAAATATTGTTATCGTACCTACCTCAACTACCTCTGGCAGCTCATTCCATATACCCATCACCCTCTGTGTGAAAAGTTGCCCTTCAAGTTCCTATCAAATCTTTCCCTTACCTTAGAAACATTGAAAATAGGTGCAGGAGTAGGCCATTCGGCCCTTCGAGCCTGCACCGCCATTCAATATGATCATGGCTGATCATCCAACTCGGTATCCTGTACCTGCCTTCTCTCCATATCCCCTGATTCCTCTAGCCACAAGGGCCACATCTAACTCCCTATTAAATATAGCCAATGAACTGGCCTCAACTACTTTCTGTGGCAGAGAATTCCACAGATTTATCACTCTGTGTGGAAATTTTTTTAAACTCGTTCCTAAAAGACTTCCCTCTTAAACTGACCACTTGTTCTGGACTTCCCCAACATCGGGAACAATCTTCCTGCATCTAGCCTGTCCAACCCCTTAAGAATTTTGTACGTTTCTATAAGATCCCCCCCCTCAATCTTCTAAATTCTAGCGAGTACAAGCCGAGTCTACCCAATCTTTCTTATAATCATATAACAACCATATAACAATTACAGCACGGAAACAGGCCTTCTCGGCCCTTCCAGTCCGTGCCGAACATTTATTTTCCCCTAGTCCCATCTACCTGCACTCAGACCATACCCCTCCATTCCCTTCCCATCCATATACCTATCTTCATATGAAAGTCCTGCCATCCCAGGAATCATTACCTTAAACCTACTCCCTCTGGTTCTTGAGATCCCTACCCATTCCACTCATGATCTTACACACCTCTATAAGATCACCCTGCATCCTCCTGCGCTGCAAAGAATGCAGTCTTATCCTGCCCAACCTCTCCCTTTAGCTCTGGCCCTAAAGTCCTGCCGAGTTCCTCCAGAACTCTGTGTTTTGTTCAAGATTCCAGCATCTGCAGTTCCTCGTGGTGTCATTCTAGATCTACCTCCTTCTATCTGTGCGGGAAGAAGGCCGGTGGAGAGGCGAGGAGGGGCAGGACAAAGCTCGGCAGGTAATGTGTTGATATAGCAGAAGGGGTGTTTTAACCATATAACAATTACAGCACGGAAACAGGCCATCTCGGCCCTTCCAGTCCGTGCCGAACAACTTTTTTCCCTTAGTCCCACCTGCCTGCACTCATACCATAACCCTCCATACCCTTCTCATCCATATGCCCATCCAATTTATTTTTAAATGATACCAACGAACCTGCCGCCACCACTTCCACTGGAAGCTCATTCCACACAGCTACCACTCTCTGAGTAAAGAAGTTCCCCCTCATGTTACCCCTAAACCTCTGTCCCTTAATTCTAAAGTCATGTCCTCATGTTTGAATCTTCCCTATTCTCAAAGGGAAAAGCTTGTCCACATCAACTCTGTCTATCCCTCTCATCATTTTAAAGACCCCTATCAAGTCCCCCCTCAACCTTCTGCGCTCCAGAGAATAAAAACCCAACTTATTCAACCTTTCTCTGTAACTTAGCTGTTGAAACCCAGGCAACATTCTAGTAAATCTCCTCTGTACCCTCTCTATTTTGTTGACATCCTTCCTATAATTGGGCGACCAAAATTGTACAAAAATGATGGATGGTTGGACGAGGGCCAGAGATGAAAAGACAAGGTGGAGAAAAAAAGAATTGAAGAGTAGTGAATTGTGAAGGACTGTAGGTGGGAAGGGAGAAATAGGTGTGAATCCAGGTGGACCGCAGGGGATAGATGGGGGGGGGGGGGGGGGGGGGGCTGGGGGTGAAGAGAGAAGGGTGATTTACCCTACTAGCAGTAACCCAACATTGGTGAATGTAATATTCGTTCCCATTGGGCTGAATAAGAAGTGCTGTTCCCCCAGTTTGCATGTGGCCTCACTCCGGAAATGGAGGAAGCCCAGGATAGAAAGATCAGCATGGGAATGGGAAGGGGGGGGGAATTAAAATGGGTAGCAATTGGGAGACTCAGTCAGCCTTGCCTTGGCGGACCAAAGCGTCCACCAAATCTTGCCCTTGCTTGTGATGTCAACAGACCCCATTCTATTGTTGCATTCCAATTTTGATGTTGGTTCATGATTGTCACATGTACCGAGGTACAGTGAAAGACTTTGTGGCATTTTCTATATGAGCCAATAAACCCCCCCCCCCCCCCCCCCAAAAAAAGGGGGAGAGGTTTCGAAGGGTTTAACATCGCAAACTTGTGTATTGAGTGGAAAATGAATTTGGAGTTAATCCAAACATTGAATACATCGTGGGATCGCTCAGTGTTCTGGATCCTGGTGATATGATAATAGTTATTGTTTTGATTTGGAACGCTGAGATTTGCTGAACAAGTAGTTTTGGAACCCTTCACTGACTCGACTAGATGATTATATCCGAAGGACCGGTTGAAAGCTTGGAAGGAAGGAAGAAAGGTAATCTGGTCAATGAATTTATTAGTTATTCGTAAATTGCTGTTAAATTATCCAGTTGCCCGAAATATTAATCCATAGACACGAGCACAACTTGTTGAGATGTCTACAAATACAGTAGCTGCTTTGACAATAGACAATAGGTGCCCTTCGAGCCAGCACCGCCATTCACTGTGATCACGGCTGATCACCCACATTCGGTACCCCGTTCCTGCCTTCTCACCATATCCCCTGACTACTCTATCTTTTAAGAACTCTATCTAACTCTCTCTTGAAAGCATCCAGAGAATTGGCCTCCACTGCACTTCTGAGGCAGAGAATTCCACAGATTCACAACTCTCCGGGTGAAGAAGTATTTCCTCATCTCCGTTCTAAGTGGCCTACCCCTTTTTCTGAAGAAGGGTCTCGACCCGAAACGTCACCTATTCCTTCGCTCCATAGATGCTGCCTCACCCGCTGAGTAATCACTAGATAAGCTCTTAAAAATAGCGGAGTCAGTGGATATGGGGAAAAGGCAGGAACGGGGTACTGATTGGGGATGATCAACCATGATCACATTGAATGGCGGTGCTGGCTCGAAGGGCCGAATGGCCTACTCCTGCACCTATTGTCTATTTTGTCTACCTTCGATTTTTCCAGCATCTGCAGTTCTCACAAAATTCTTAAGGGGTTGGACAGGCTAGATGCAGGAAGATTGTTCCCGATGTTGGGGGAGTCCAGAACAAGGGGTCACAGTCTAAGGATAAGGGGGAATTCCTTTAGGGCCGAGATGAGGAAATCATTCTTTACACAGAGAGTGGTGAGCCTGTGGAATTCGCTGCCACAGAAGGTCGTTGAGGCCAGTTCATTGGCTATATTCAAGAGGGAGTTGGATGTGGCTCTTGTGGCTAAGGGGATCAGGGGGTATGGAGAGAAGGCAGGTACGGGATACTGAGTTGGATGATCAGCCATGATCATATTGAATGGCGGTGCAGGCTCGAAGGGCCGAATGGCTTACTCCTGCAACTATTTTTCTATGTTTCTATGTTTAAACATACACCTTAGTCTTGAACTGTGGCCCCCTGGTTCTGGACACCCCCAACATCGGGAACATGTTTCCTTCCTCGTGCCTGTCCAATCTCTTAATAATCTTGTAATAATCGGCCGAACGCACTACTTTCTGCAGAGCCTTCCTGTCTTGCCTCTAGCGTGTCCAAGCCCTTAACAATCTTATATGTTTCAATGAGATGCCCTCTCATCCTTCTAAATTCCAGAGTGTGCAAGCCCAGCCGCTCCATTCTATCAACAAATGACAGTCCCGCCATCCGGGGGTATTAACCTCGTGAATCTAGGCTGCACTACCTCAATAGTAAGAATGTCCTTCCTCGAATTATTTACGAAAGCAATTGTTTGCTTAATATGTCATTTTCAATGTACTTGTGTTGTGCATTCACCGCCCATCCTGTTTTTAAACCACAAAGAGCATTTTGCACCTTACATTGTCGTATCATCTCAGTTGTCAGGGGTTATGGGGAGAAGGCAGGAGAATGAGGTTAAGAGGGAAAGATAGATCTGCCATGATTGAATGGTGGTGTAGGCTTCATGGGCCACAAAACAAAAAGGCCTAATTCTGCTCTAATGATTTAAGAACTTGTATCCTGTCCCACATGGGGTTTTTTTTGTTTAGTTTTATTAGTCTCAGAGATAGAGCATGGTATCAGGCCCTTCAGCCCACCGAGTCCATGCTGACCGTCGATCCACAGAGTACACTATTCTATATCATTGATAGGGTTATTGATAGGGGACGATCAGCCATGATCACAATGAATGGTGGTGCTGGCTCGAAGGGCCGAATGGCCTCCTCCTGCACCTATTTTCTATTCTATATGATCTCATGTATTCTCCATACATTCAGGGCAATTTAGGGAGGCGGATTAACCTACAGTGGCTCAGTCGTAGAGTTGCTGCCTGACCGCCAGAGACCCAGGTTCAATCCTGACTATGGGTGCTATCTGTGTGGAGTTTGCATGTTCTCCCTGTGAGCGCGTGGATTTTCTCTGGGATCTCCGGTTTCCTCCCACACTCCAAAGACGTGCAAGTTTGTAGGTGATACACAAAAGGCTGGAGAAACTCAGCGGGTGCAGCAGCATCTAAGGAGCGAAGGAGATAGGCGACGTTTCGGGTCGAGACCCTTCTTCAGACTGGTCAGGGATCAGGGAAACGAGAGATATAGACGGTGATGTGGAGAGATAAAGAACAATGAATGAAAGATATGCAAAAAAGTATCGATGATAAAGGAAACAGGCCATTGTAAGCTGTTTGTAGTGTGAAAATGAGAAGCTAGTGCGACTTGGGTGGGGGAGAGATAGAGAGAGAGGAAATGCCAGGGCCCGAGGGCTGAGGGAGAGGTGGGAAGGGGAGGAGGCAGCCAGGGTTAACAGAATTGTGAAAATTCAATGTTTAAGCCCAGAGGATGCAGACTCCCCACGCGGAATATGAGGTGCTGTTCCTCCAACTTGCGGTGTTGCTCACTCAGGCCGTGGAGGAGGCCCAGGACCGAGAGGTCGGATACGGAATGGGAGGGGGAGTTGAAGTGCTGAGCCACCGGGAGGTCGGGTTGGTTATTGCGGACCGAGCGGAGGTGTTCGGCGAAACGATCGCCAAGCCTCCGCTTGGTCTCACCAAGTTTGTAGGTGGAGAAACTCAGCGGGTGCAGCAGCATCTAAGGAGCGAAGGAGATAGGCGACGTTTCGGGTCGAGACCCTTCTTCAGAGTTTGTAGGTGAATTGGCTTCGGTAAAACTTGTAAATTGTCCCTGGTGGTATATAGGATCGTGTTTGTGAGAATTAAGGGACAGAAGTTTAGGGGTAACATGAGGGGGAACTTCTTTACTCGGAGAGTGGTGGCTGTGTGGAATGATCTTCCAGCAGAAGTGGTGGAGGCAGGATCGATTTTAACATTTAAAAGTAAAGTGGATAGGTATATGGACGGGAAGGGAATGGAGGGGTATGGTCTGAGTGCAGGTAGATGGGACTAGGGGAAAATAAATGGTCGGCACGGACTGGAAGGGCGGAGAAGGCCTGTTTCCGTGCTGTAATTGTTATATGGTTATATATGGTTATAGTGTACGGGGTGATCGCTTGTCTGTGTGGGCCCGGGGTGGGCCGAATGGCCTGTTTCCATGCTGTATGATTCAAATCTGAAATTTACGTCTTTGTGATGTGGGGGTGGGGGGGGGGGGGAATCTAGAGCCCCTGGAGGAAACCCACATATGCTCACAGGGAGAACGAACAAATTCCACACAGACAGCACAAGAGGTTAGGATTGAGCCCGCGACTCTGGTGCTGTGATGCAGCAGCTGTACCAGCTGTGCCCACCGCTATGGTGTCGATGGTCTTTCCATAGGTATTCTCCCAACTCTGCTGGGTATCAAATCAACTTCAAAGCCAGACATAGTTTCAAGCTGAAAATATATATTTTTTTAAAGTCAGATTTGCATTAACAAAGAAACCACACAAATGGGGCATTTCCATTTTGAAAGATAAATATCAGTCCTTGCTAAGATAGTCAGATTGTGCAAGATGTCTATTTCCTGTTATTTGAACAGTGCGCTGCAAGTTTGCACCTCATATATTGAATTTGTTTAGTATCTTAATAGAACTTTATTTGAGCCAATTATTGGCTGCAACCTTCCCTCCATTGATGAACTGTACACTGCAAGGGCCAGGAAGCGAGCGGGCAAGATCATCTCTGACCCCTCTCGCCCTGGCCACAAACTCTTTGAATCACTTCCCTCTGGAAGGCGACTCCGGACTGTCAAAGCCGCCACAGCCGCCAGACATAAAAACAGTTTTTATCCACGAGTAGTTGGAAAGAGCCATGGTTTTCAAGGGAAATTGGACACTTGGTTCGAAAATCTACAATAATTATAGGGGGCATGGAGTAAATGAGGTGCTAGAGGAGTATAAAGAGTGTAAAAAGAAGCTTAAGAAAGAAATTAGAAAAGCTAAAAGAAGATATGAGGTTGCTTTGGCAAGAAAGGTGAAAGTAAATCCAAAGGGTTTCTACAGCTATATTAATAGCAAAAGGATAATGAGGGATAAAATTGGACCATTAGAGAGCCAGAATGGACAGCTATCTGCAGAGCCAAAAGAGATGGTGGAGATATTGAACAATTTATTTTCTTCGGTATTCACCAAGGAGAAGGATATTGAACTCTGTGAGGTAAGGGAAAAAAGTAGAGTAGCTATGGAAACTATGAGATTCAAAGAGGAGGACGTACTGACACTTTTGAAAAATATAAAAGTGGATAAGTCTCCAGGTCCTGACAGGATATTCCCTAGGACATTGAGGGAAGTTAGTGTAGAAATAGCAGGGGCTATGACAGAAATATTTCAAATGTCATTAGAAACGGGAATAGTGCCGGAGGATTGGCGTACTGCGCATGTTGTTCCATTGTTTAAAAAGGGTTCAAAGAATAAACCTAGCAATTATAGACCTGTTAGTTTGATGTCAGTGGTGGGCAAATTAATGGAAAGGATACTTAGAGATAATATATATAAGCATCTGGATAAACAGGGTCTGATCAAGAACAGTCAACATGGATTTGTGCCTGGAAGGTCATGTTTGACAAATCTTCTTGAATTTTTTGAAGAGGTTACTAGGGAAATTGATGAGGGTAAAGCAGTGGATGTTTTCTATATGGATTTCAGTAAGGCCTTTGACAAGGTTCCCCATGGAAGGTTGGTTATGAAGGTTCAATCTTTGTGTGTTAATGGCAGAGTAGCAAGATGGATTCAACAGTGGCTGAATGGGAGATGCCAGAGAGTAATGGTGGATGGGGGGTTACACAAAAGGCTGGAGAAACTCAGCGGGTGCAGCAGCATCTAAGGAGCAAAGGAGATAGGCGACACTTCGGGTCGAGACCCTTCTTCAGACTGGTCAGGGATCAGGGAAACGAGAGATATAGACGGTGATGTAGAGAGATAAAGAACAATGAATGAAAGATATGCAAAAAAGTATCGAAGAAGGCCATTTTGTAGCTGTTTGTAGTGTGAAAATGAGAAGCTAGTGCGACTTGGGTGGGGGAGAGATGGAGAGAGAAGGAATGCCAGGGCCTGAGGGCTGAGGGAGAGGTGGGAAGGGGAGGAGGCAGCCAGGGTTAACAGAATTGAGAAAATTCATGTAATGGTGGATGGCTGTTTGTCAGGTTGGAAGCCGGTGACCAGTGGGGTGCCTCAGGGATCTGTGTTGGGTCCACTGTTGTTTGTCATGTACATCAATGATCTAGATGATGGGGTGGAAAATTGGATAAGTAAGTATGCAGATGATACTAAGATAGGTGGTGTTGTGGACAATGAAGTAGATTTTCAAAGTCTACAGAGAGATTTGGGACATTTGGAAGAGTGGGCTGAAAGATGGCAGATGGAGTTTAATGCTGATAAGTGTGAGGTGCTACATCTTGGCAGGACAAATCAAAATAGGACGTACATGGTAAATGGTAGGGAATTGAGGAATGCTGTGGAACAGAGGGATCTAGGAATAACTGTGCATAGTTCCCTGAAGGTGGAATTGCATGTAGATAGGGTGGTAAAGAAAGCTTTTGGTGTGCTGGCCTTTATAAATCAGAACATTGAATATAGGAGTAGGGAAGTAATGTTAAAATTGTACAAGGCATTGGTGAGACCAATTCTGGAGTATGGTGTACAATTTTGGTCGCCTAATTATAGGAAGGATGTCAACAAAATAGAGAGAGTACAGAGGAGATTTACTAGAATGTTGCCTGGGTTCCAGCAACTAAGTTACAGAGAAAGGTTGAACAAGTTAGGTCTTTATTCTTTGGAGCGCAGAAGGTTAAGGGGGGACTTGATAGAGGTCTTTAAAATGATGAAAGGGATAGACGTGGATAAGCTTTTCCCATTGAGGGTAGGGAAGATTCAAACAAGAGGGCATGACATGATAATTAAGGAACAGAAGTTTAGGGGTAACATGAGGGGGAACTTCTTTACTCAGAGAGTGATGGCTGTGTGGAATGAGCTTAGATTAGATTCTTTATTTGTTCCCCTGCAGTCATACATATAATTTAAAAAAATAAATAAAAATGACAACACACAATAAACACAAATTTAACATCCACCACAGTGAGTTCACCAAACACCTCCTCGCTGTGATGGAAGGCAAAGTCTTAAAGTCTCTGTCTTTTCCCTCTTTGTTTCCCTCTGCGCCGAGGCAATCCAGGCTTCAGATGTTGTGACCCCACCGGGTGATGGTAAGTAAGTCAGTCCCACGGTTCAACCGAGCTCCGCGAACGGTCCGCGGAGTTGAACTGGCCGCTGCAGGGGTGGTCGAAGCTGCCGCTCTCCAGACCAGCGGACAAAGCTGTTGCGGGAGCTCATAAAAACAGGTCACCAACCTGTAAGTTGCGAGCTCCCGATGATGTCGTCCACTGGGCCCGTGGCCGATTCCACTGGGCCCGTGTCGGGCCACTGCTACTGCTGCCGCCTTTGTTCCGGGACCGAGTCGGGTCGCCGCCGCTGCTGTTGCCGCCACTGCTGGAACCGCTCCGGGACTGAGTCGGGTCGCCGCGGCCGCTGCTGTTGCCGCCACTGCTGGAACCGCTCCGGGACCGAGTCGGGTCGCCGCGGCCGCTGCTGTTGCCGCCACTGCTGGAACCGCTCCGGGACCGAGTCGGGTCGCCGCGGCCGCTGCTGGAACCGCTCCGGGAACAAGTCAGGCCGGCGCCGCCACTGCAGCTGCTGGAACCGCTCCGGGACCGAGTCGTGCCGCCGCCACTGCAGCTGCTGGAACCGCTCCGGGACAGAGTCGTGCCGCCGCCGCTGCTGCTGCCGCCTCTGCTGGAACCGCTCCGGGACCGAGCCGGGCTGCTGCACCTGCTGGAACCGCTCCGGGACCGTCGGGTTGCCGCCGCTGCTGCTGCCGCCACTGCTGGTACTGCTCCGGGACCGAGTCGGGCCGCTGCTGCTGCCGCTGCTGCTGGAACCGCTCCGGGATCGGGTCGGATCGCTGCCGCTGCTGCTGCCGCTGCTGCTGCCGCTGCTGCTGGAACCGCTCCGGGTGTCGGGTCGCCGCCGCCGTTGCTGCTGCTGGAACCGCTCCGGGACCGAGTCGGATCGCTACCGTTTCTGCTGCCGTCGCTGCTGCAACCGCGCCGGGACCGAGTCGGGTCGCCGCTGCCGCCGCTGGACCAGCCCCGGGGCCCGAGGCCGCCAGCTCCGCCATTAGGCCTCGGCGCAGACGGAGACGGGGAATACGACAGAAAAGTCACCCCCCCCCCAGAAGGAAGAGACCCAGACATGTTATTCCCCCCCCCCCCCCCCCCCCCCCCACCCCCACCCACATACACACACAATCTAATAAAAGGAACGAAACCAACTAAAAACAGGACAGAAAAAATAAAATAACAGACGGACTGCAGGCGGGCCGCAACTGTTAAGCCAGCGCCACCATCTTCCAGCAGAAGTGGTGTAGGCAGGATCGATTTTAACATTTAAAAGTAAAGTGGATAGGTATATGGACGGGAAGGGAATGGAGGGGTATGGTCTGAGTGCAGGTAGATGGGACTCGGGGAAAATGAATGTTCGGCACGGACTGGAAGGGCCGAGAAGGCCTGTTTCCGTGCTGTAATTGTTATATGGTTAGTTGCTCTACTCAACAGCCAAAAATCTGTAGCCTCCCTTTCATCTGGTATTTTGTTGGTTCACGTGCTTGATCAATGGTGTTTTATCATTAATGTTTTATTATTATTAATGTTTAGTGTTTTCTGAGTTATTCGTAACTGTCACAGTGTGTCATGTTGTTACTTGTGGGTGGAGCACCAAGGCAAATTCCTTGTATGTGAATACTTGGCCAATAAACTTACTTACTTGAGCCAATTAAAAAACTTTAGCAATGTGATCATGAGATGCAGTGGGGAAATGTTACTTACTTTTGTGCAACACTTATTCATCATGAATATGATATATCTGGGGCATGTTATCGGCATCAGATGTAAGTGAATTGACTGCTGTAAATAATTTCAGAGTCACAGAGTGAAACAACGTGGGACGGTCCCATCAGCCCAACTTGCCCACACTGGCCAACATGTCCCAGCTACACTAGTCCCACCTGCCAACGTTTGGCCCATAACCCTCCAAACCTGTCCTATCCATGTACCTGTCTTAACTGTTTCTTAAATGTCAGGATAGTCCCTGCCTCAACTACCTCCTCAGGCAGCTTGTTCCATACACCCACATATCCATATATGTACCACGCGCAGGCAAGTGGGATTAGTGTAGCTGGGACATGTTGGCCGGTGTGGGCAAGTTGGGCTGAAGGGCCTGTTTCCACACTCTATCGCTCTATGATCCACCACCCTTTGTGTGAGGAAAGTTACCCCTCAGATGCTTATTAAATCTTTCCCTCTCTCACCTTAAATCTGTGTCCTCTGGTCCTCGATTCAGCTGCTCTGGGCAAGAGACTGCTCTGGGCAATAGCGACCCGACCTACTTAATTCAATTCAATTCAATTCAAGTTTAATGTCATTGCACAAATACAAGTATAGGTACAACGAAATGCAGTTTAGCGTCGTTCTTAGTGATAGCGATATAGAAAAATAAATACAGAGTGCAGTGGTAGCAATATGGAAAATAAATAAATACAGGGTACAGACAAATCTATCAGCTGGGCTCCGAGTTCAGCAGTCGGATGGTGTAGTTGAAGAAGCTGTTCTTCGTCCTACTGGTGCGGGACCTGAGGCTCCTGTACCGCCTCCCTGATGGGAGGAGGGCAAACAGTCCATGATTAGGGTGTGAGGGGTCCTTGATGATCTTCCCGGCCCGCTTCAGGCACCGTTTTCGGTGGAGGGCATCCAAGGCAGGGAGCGGGGCACCGATGATGTACTGGGCGGTTTTCACCACCCGTTGTAGTGCCTTCCTGTCTGCCACGGTGCAACTGCTGTACCATACCGTAAAGCAGGTGGTCAGGATGCTTTCGATGGTGCAGCGGTAGAAGTTCGTCAGGATCCGGGGGGACAGGTGGGCTTTTTTGAGCCTCCTCAGGAAGTAAAGGCGCTGCTGTGCCTTTTTGATCAGCTTTGAGGTGTTGAGGGACCAGGACAGATCCTCCGAGATGTGTACCCCGAGGAATTTGTAGTTGGAGACCCGCTCCACCTCAGTCCCGTTTATATGGATGGGGGTGTGTCTGCCCCCTCTGTTCTTCCGAAAGTCAACAATTATTTCCTTCGTCTTCTGGGAGTTGAGGACGAGGTTATTGTTGGCACACCAGGTAGTCAGGTGCTGGACCTCCTCCCTGTAGGCTGATTCGTCATTATCACTGATCAGTCCTACCACCGTGGTGTCATCGGCAAATTTTATGATGGCGTTGGAGCCATGCTTGGGGATGCAGTCAAGCGTGAAGAGGGAGTAGAGGAGAGGGCTGAGCACACAGCCCTGTGGCACGCCGGTGTTCAGTGTTATAGTGGAGGAGGTGAGGTTGTTGACCCTAACAGACTGTGGTCTGTTAGTGAGGAAATCCAGTGTCCAATTGCAGAGGGAGGTGGAGATGCCAAGACCGCTGAGTTTGGTGATCAAGCTAGCGGGTATGACAGTGTTAAAGGCAGAGCTGAAGTCAATAAACAGCAGCCTGATGTAGGTGTTGTTGCTGTCCAGGTGGGTCAGGGCAGAGTGTAGGGCTTAACTTCTCAATGTAGATTATTGGCAATGAAGAGTTTAATGGGGAGTTGAGGGGCATGTGTGAGTGGGAATAAATTGTTGGGCCTGTAACTCGAGCCTGTAAGTCCAGGTAACATCCTGGTGAATCTCTTCTGCAGCCTTTCCAGTTTGTGTAGATAGACTTCTAGAAAGACACTTTGACATTGGCAGTCTGGTTGTTAGAGATGTATAGATAGGCAGGCATATGGATAAGCATTTGAACATAGACATGTAGATACAGAGATGAGTAGATAGACATATACAGACACATATACATAGTGACATATGTCCACTTCAACTCCCCCTCCCATTCCCAATCTGACCTTCCTGTCCTGGGCCTCCTCCATTGTCAGAGTGAGGCCCAGCGCAAATTGGAGGAACAGCACCTCATATTTTGCTTGGGTAGTTTACACCCCAGCGGTATGAACATTGACTTCTCCAACCTCAGATATCCCTTGCTTTCTCTCTCCATCCCCTTCCCAGTTCTCCCACAAGTCTTACGGTCTCCGCCTACATCCATCTTTGTCCCACCCCCTCCCCTGACATCAGTCTGAAGAAGGGTCTCGACACGATACGTTGCCCACTCCTTCTCTCTGGAGATGCTGCCTCACCCGCTGAGTTACTCAAGCATTTTGTGTCTACCTGAGACATAAACACATCTACATAGGGAGACAGATAGGTAGATAGATGTTTGAATAGAAATATACAGAGACAGACAGGTAGAATTGCATAGATAGGTAGGGCATATAGACAAATGACTAAACATAGGCAGGCATATAAATTAGAGTTGTATAGATAAACATGTCGAACAGACACAGATACACATGTACAGATAGACATACATACGCACTTATACACAGATATGTCTAAATAGAGGGACATATACTGATACATATTCTTGCCATAGAGGGAGTACAGAGAAGGTTCACCAGACTGATTCCTGGGATGGCAGGACTTCCATATGAAGAAAGACTGGATAGACTCGGCTTGTACTCGCTAGAATTTAGAAGATTGAGGGTGGATCTTATAGAAACGTACAAAATTCTTAAGGGGTTGGACAGGCTAGATGCAGGAAGATTGTTCCTGATGTTGGGGAAGTCCAGAACAAGGAGTCACAGTTTAAGGATAAGGGGTAAGTCTTTTAGGACCGAGATGAGAAAATAAAATTGTCATACAAAGAGTGGTAAATCTGTGGAATTCTCTGCCACAGAAAATAGTTGAGGCCAGTTCGTTGGCTATATTCAAGAGGGAGTTAGATGTGGCCCTTGTGGCTAAAGGGATCAGGGGGTATGGAGAGAAATTAGGCACGGGATACTGAGTTGGATGATCAGCCATGATCACATTGAATGGCGGTGCTGGCTCGAAGGGCCGAATGGCCTACTCCTGCACCTATTTTCTATGTTTTTGTAAAAGCAATCAGCCGATGGGCGGAGCAGGACAAATTAATAGAATCTAATATTGGTAGCACAAAAATTACAGTTTCTATAGGCAGATTGGCTGGTAAGTAGGGATGTTTGGTTAGACACATAGATAGATAGTTGATGGATAGTTAAATAGACACATATAGATAGGCAGATGTATAGATTTACACATATGGGCACATACATAGACAGACAGGTAGATCAAGAGTGTGGAATAAATGAATTTAGATGGAAATTAAAGGAAAATGAAAAGCAGAGATTTTGCAGGTTTGCTTCGAGACTTTAATGCATGATATCATGGAGAGATGACGGCAGTTAACTGTTTTCCAGTTCTCCGACTTCACAGCAGAATCTTCATCTTCTTGCGTATGGCGTGCACAGCCTAAAGTTGTCGGACGACTTGTTCTATTTGGTCTTATTTGATTGTGCACGCCAGGTTGATTGCATTCGTCGAAACAGGGCGGACCACGTGAAGGTTGCAATCTCACACCCGCACAGCAGAATAAGCCAACAGTTATACTGTGCAGTAAACAACTTTTGTTTTTTGTCAGATACAACTGTACAAAAAATATACCATCTACTCTATGGGCACCAATTATTTCATTAGTCATAACATACTTTCTTGTTTATGTCAATCGTATTCAACAATAGATGATTAATACGAGTCAAACACAATACAAGGGCATCTTGACATTATTCTATCTTTGGTCTCACCAATGCCTTGTACAATTTTAACATTACTTCCCTACTCCTATAATCAGAACATTGAATATAGGACTAGGGAAGTAATGTTAAAATTGTACAAGGCATTGGTGAGACCAATTCTGGAGTATGGTGTACAATTTTGGTCGCCTAATTATAGGAAGGATGTCAACAAAATAGAGAGAGTACAGAGGAGATTTACTAGAATGTTGCCTGGGTTCCAGCAACTAAGTTACAGAGAAAGGTTGAACAAGTTAGGTCTTTATTCTTTGGAGCGCAGAAGGTTAAGGGGGGACTTGATTGAGGTCTTTAAAATGATGAAAGGGATAGACAGAGTTGACGTGGATAAGCTTTTCCCATTGAGGGTAGGAAAGATTCAAACAAGAGTGCATGACATGAGAATTAAGGGACAGAAGTTTAGGGGTAACATGAGAGGGAACTTCTTTACTCAGAGAGTGGTGGCTGTGTGGAATGATCTTCCAGCAGAAGTGGTGGAGGCAGGATCGATTTTAACTTTTAAAAGTAAAGTGGATAGGTATATGGATGGGAAGGGAATGGAGGGGTATGGTCTGAGTGCAGGAAGATGGGACTAGGGGAAAATAAATGGTCGGCATGGACTGGAAGGGCCGAGAAGGCCTGTTTTCTGTGCTGTAATTGTTATATGGTTATAACAAGAGAATTTCAGTGTAGGAGTAAAGAGGTTCTTCTGCAGTTGTATGTGGCTCTGGTGAGACCACATCTGGAGTATTATGTACAGTTTTGGTCTCCTAATTTGAGGAAGGACATCCTTGTGATTGAGGCAGTGCAGCGTAGGTTCACAAGATTGATCCCTGGGATGGCGGGACTGTCATATGAGGAAAGATTGAAAAGACTAGGCTTGTATTCACTGGAGTTTAGAAGGATGAGGGGGGGATCTTATAGAAACATATAAAATTATAAAAGGACTGGACAAGCTAGATGCAGGAAAAATGTTCCCAATGTTGGGCGAGTCCAGAACCAGGGGCCACAGTCTTAGAATAAAGGGGAGGCCATTTAAGACTGAGGCGAGAAAAAACTTTTCCACCCAGAGATTTGTGAATTTGTGGAGTTTCCTGCCACAGAGGACAGTGGAGGCCAAATCACTGGATGGATTTAAGAGAGTTAGATAGAGCTCTGGGGGCTAGTGGAAGCAAGGGATGTGGGGAGAAGGCAGGCAAGGGTTATTGATTGGGGAGATTCAGCCATGATCACAATGAATGGCGGTGCTGGCTTGAAGGGCCAAATGGCCACGTCCTGCACCTATTTTCTATGTCTATCTCATCTTTTATACGAACCGCAAAAAACAAAAAGGTATAGAAAAATAGGTGCAGGAGTAGGCCATTCGGCCCTTCGAGCCTGCACCGCCATTCAATATGATCATGGCTGATCATCCAACTCAGTATCCCGTACCTGCCTTCTCTCCATACCCCCTGATCCCTTTAGCCACATATGTTATGACGATTTAAATAATTGGTACCCATGGAGTAGATAGTATATTTTTGTATAGTTGTATCCAAGAAAAAACAAAAGTTGTTTACTGCACAGTACAGCTGTCGGCTCTGGGCAGGAACCATAGACCTGCACGGGAAGGTAGACGCTCCCACCCCCACGAGTCCCGGGCAGATGGGGCTCGCCAGCCTGGAAAGGCAGTCCATCTAGGAGAGGGGAAACTCTGATTTAAAACCTCCACTGCCTTGTGGCCATATCCAGTCATGGAAAAGGCTCCTGGAGTAAACCTCAAGAAAATTGGGAGTCGGAGCCCCTAAGGCAGTTCGTCGTTGTCTACAACCTCGCTCTGGCAGCTCCTGCGACGGCGCTGGTGCCAAACTGTAACGGCCCTGCTGTTCCTTTGGATCGATCATTGACGTGGAGAGGGGGGACGTGCTGCATGGGCAACAGCCTGTCCTCCATATGACATCGCCCAGGCTTGCATCCGACCAGGATGCGTCACCCATGGTCAGTCTTGACCGAGAGGGGCCTACAAGTATAACTGTCGGCTAATTCTGCTGTGAAGTCAGAGACCTGGTGAGCAGTCAGCTGCTGCCATCTCTCCATGATATCGTGCAATAAAGGCTCTTGAAGAAAACCTGCAAAGCCTCCGCTTTTCATTTTCCTTTAATTTCCATCTAAAAGCGCAGTGTAGGTTCACAAGGTTAATTCCCGGGATGGCAGGACTGTCATATGCTGTGAGAATGGAGCGGCTGGGCTTGTACACTCTGGCGTTTAGAAGGATGAGAGGGCATCTTGTCGAAACACAAAAGATTGTTAAGGGTTTGGACACGCTGGAGGCAGGAAACATGTTCCCGATGTTGGGGGAGCTCTTAAAGATAGCGGAGTCAAGGAATATTGGGAGAAGGCAGGAACGGGGTACCGATTGGGGATGATCAGCCATGATCACATTGAATGGTGGTGCTGGCTAGATGGGCCGAATAGCCTCCTCCTGCACCTATTGTCTAAAATAATTTATTCCACAGAGAGGTATATAGATTGACACATCCAGACACATTTACATTGACAGGTGAGATGTGTCGGGTCTCGCTCCGAGACGTCACCCATTCCTCCTCTCCAGAGATGCTGGCTGTCCCACTGAGTTACTCCAGCATTTTGAGTCTATCTTGTACATAAACAGACATGTAGTTGCAGATAAATAGATAATGAACATATACAGACACATAGACATTAACAGACTGGTAAATGGAGATGTTCAGGTGGACAGACATTCAGTTGACAGAGATGTATAGATAGACACATATAAGGACACATAGACAAACATGAAGATAGATGGACATATATAAATGCACGTACATAGACAGACAGGTAAATCGAGATGTGTAAGAAGGAGATACTGGTTTAAACCGAAGATAGACACAAAAAGCTGGAGTCACTCAACGGGACAGACAGCATTCACAAGAGATGCTGCCTGTCCCGCTGAGTGATTCCAGGTAAATGGAGATGTTTAGGTTGAGAGACACAGATAGACACTCGGTTGATAGAACATAGGCAGACAGACATGTAGTTAGAGATGTTCAGGTAGACACACAGTTGGTAGAGATGTGTAGTATAAACAGACACATGCAAATAGTATCTGCAGACAGACACCCAGTTATTAGAGATGTGACGATGCACTGACATAGAAACAAGAGATAGACATAGAGACATACACGGACATAGAGGCGACAGAGACACGCACACAGACAGGCAGAGAAAACAGATAGACGTAGAGACACGCACGTAGACAGACATGGAGACACAGACAAACATGGACACAGACACGGAGACACAGACAGACACAGAGTCACACATATTAGACAGACATGGAGACACACACATAGGCATTCACTGAGACACACACAGACAGACATGGAGACACACACAGACAGACATGGAGACACACACACAGACAGACATGGAGACACACACACAGACAGACATGGAGACACACATATAGACAGACACGGAGACACACACATCGACACACACAGACAGACATGGAGACACACACACACATTGACAGATATGGAGACACACATAGACACACAGACATAGACACCCATATAGACAGATATGGAGACATGTATAGACAAACATGGAGACACAGACACACACACAGACAGACATACACACACACACACACACAGACACACACAAACAAACACACACACTGAGACAGACATATAGACACACAGACAGACACACACAGACACTGAGACAGACATATAGACACACAGACATATAGACACACAGACAGACACACAGACACTGAGACAGACATATAGACACACACACACTGAGACAGACATATAGACAGACATATAGACACAGACACACACACACTGAGACAGACATATAGACACACAGACATATAGACACACAGACACTGAGACAGACATGTAGACACACAGACAGACACACAGACACTGAGACAGACATATAGACACACACACACTGAGACAGACATATAGACAGACATATAGACACAGACACACACACACTGAGACAGACATGTAGACACACAGACATATAGACACACAGACACTGAGACAGACATGTAGACACACAGACATATAGACACACAGACACTGAGACAGACATATAGACACACAGACATACAGACACACAGACACTGAGACAGACATATAGACACACAGACACTGACACAGACACAGACAGACAGACAAGCCCCCCCACCCACCTCATGCCCACGTGCGCCGCCGCGGCGTCACTGGCGGTTGCTAGGGGGCGGGCGCGGGCGCGGGCGCGGGGATGGAGCCGGGGCCCCGGGGTCGGGGACAATGAGCGGCGGCGGCGGCGGCGGCGCGAGGAGGAGGAGGAGGAGGAGGAGGAGGAGGAGGAGGAGGAGGAGGAGGAGGCGCGAGGGCCCGCCCTGCCCCTGGGCCCGGCCGCTTCCTGCTGGCGGAGCCGCGCCGCTCACTCACTCACCCACCCGCCCACCCGGGGGCAAGGCGGGCAGCCGAGTGAGGAGGGTGAGTGGAGGGGAGGGGAGTGACGGGGAGGGGAGGGGAGGGAGTGTGTGCGGGAGGAGTGACGGGGGGGGGAGGGGAGGGGAGGGAGAGGGGAAGGCGGGTGCTGGGGGAGGGAGGGAGTGAGGGGGAGCCGGTGGAGAGCGCGGGAACACGAGGGGAGCGCTGAGTGGGGGAAGAGTGAGGGAGGGAAAGGGGTGAGAGTGAGGGAGGAGGGTGAGAGTGAGGGAGGGGGTGAGAGTGAGGGGGGGGGTGAGAGTGAGGGAGGGGGGTGAGAGTGAGGGAGGGGGGTGAGAGTGAGGGAGGGGGTGAGAGTGAGGGAGGGGGGTGAGAGTGAGGGAGGGGGGTGAGAGTGAGGGAGGGGGGGTGAGAGTGAGGGAGGGGGGGTGAGAGTGAGGGGGGTGAGAGTGAGGGGGGTGAGAGTGAGGGGGGTGAGACTGAGGGAGGGGGAAGGTGATGGTGGGGGGATGAGAGTGAGGGAGGGGGGTGAGAGTGAGGGAGGGGGGTGAGAGTGAGGGAGGGGGAGTGTGAGAGTGAGGGAGGAGGTGAGAGTGATGGTGGGGGGGTGAGAGTGAGGGGGGGGGAGTGAGGGGGGGTGACAGTGAGGGAGGGGGGAGAGTGAGTGAGGGAGGGGGGAGGTGAGAGTGACGGAGGGGGGTGAGTGAGGGGGAGGGTGAGAGTGACGGAGGGGGGATGAGAGTGAGGGAGTGGGGGATGAGAGTGAGGGAGGGGGGAGGTGAGAGTGAGGGAGGGGGGAGAGTGAGTGAGGGGGGGAGGTGAGAGTGAGGGAACGGAGGGTAGAGAGTGAGGGGGGAGGTGAGAGTGAGGGAACGGAGGGTAGAGAGTGAGGGAACGGAGGGTAGAGAGTGAGAGTGGAGGAGGGGGGTGAGTGAGTGACGGAGGGGGAGGTGAGAGTGAGGGGGAGGGGAGAGTGAGGGGGAGGGGAGAGTGAGGGGGGTGAGAGTGAGGGAGAGGGGGAAGGGTGAGAGTGATGGTGGGGGGTGAGGGTGAGGGAGGTGAGAGTGAGGGAGGGGGGTGAGAGTGAGGGGGGGAGGTGAGAGTGAGGGGGGAGAGTGAGGGGGGAGGGTGAGAGTGACGGAGGGGGAGTGAGAGTGAGGGGAGTGAGGGGGTGAGAGTGATGGTGGGGGTGAGAGTGAGGGAGGGGGCTGAGAGTGATGGAGGGGGGTGAGAGTGAGGGGGGGTGAGAGTGAGGGAGGGGGAGGTGAGAGTGAGGGAGGAGGGGGATAGTGTGAGGGAGGGGGAGAGTGAGTGAGTGAGGGGGAGGGTGAGGGAGGGGGTGAGAGTGAGGGAGGGGGGTGAGTGAGTGGGGAGGGTGAGAGTGACGGAGGGGGGGTGAGAGTGACGGAGGGGGGGTGAGAGTGAGGGGGAGGTGAGAGTGAGGGGGGAGGGGAGAGTGAGGGAGAGGGGGGAGGGTGAGAGTGAGGGGGGAGGGGAGAGCGAGGGGGGTGAGAGTGAGGGAGAGGGGGGAGGGTGAGGGGGGGATGTGAGAGTGATGGTGGGGGGTGAGAGTGATGGTGGGGGGTGAGAGTGAGGGAGGGGGCTGAGAGTGATGGAGGGGGGTGAGAGTGAGGGAGGGGGGTGGGAGTGAGGAGGGGGAGGTGAGTGAGGGGGGGTGGTGAGAGTGAGGGGGAGAGTGAGGGAGGGGGGGTGAGAGTGAGGGAGGGGATGAGAGTGAAGGAGGGGGGAGAGTGAGGGGGGTGAGAGTGAGCGAGGGGGTGAGGGGGGGAGTGTGGGAAAGCCACAGAGTGGCGGGGGGGGAGAGAGTGAATGAGAATGAGAGGGGAGCGGAGGGTGAATGAGGTGGGAGGGTAGTCGAGGGGGGGTGGGCAAGGTAGAGAGTGTGGGTGAGTGAAGGGAGGGTGGGTATAGTGAAGAGGGGAGAGAGAGGTAGGGAGAGGATGGGGGAAGGAGGAGAGTGAAAGGGAAGAGGGGGAGTGAAAAGGAGAGTGTGGGGCAGAATAGGGGTTGGGAAGAGTTGGCTGGTTGCAATGACTATATTGAGGTAAAAATATTTATTTTGCTTGCAACTTGGAGATATTGCAATACTCTGGAGATGTGAAACACTGTAAACTCATAGTGGGAAACCGATGAGGTGAAATTAGTACGTATCGGGGAAGAGAGAGAAGAATATAACTTTTCTAAACCCAAAGACTACAAGCATGCAGTTAGCAGATTCCTTTTATGGAGCTGTAACCAATCTGACTTAACACTACCTTCTCAAAATGATCACCAAAATAGATTTAGAAGTGCAGCAGAGTTGCAAACCTGTGTGCCTGCACTGTGAATAGGTGGGTTATCCTCCCCCTGCCTGCTCCCTTAAGTCACTAGCTTCAGAAATATTGTTTCTGAAAGCATGAGGTTTTGCAAATTACTGACTAGAAGTATGAGCAAAGAGTTGATCGAAACTAGAGGTGCTGTTCGCTGAGTGTGCATTGAAAACAAATTTGAAAGTCCTGAGGCTGGTCAGAGTAGGACATTGCATAATGTGGAAAGTGTCATGATTATACTTGAAGACGGGACACGCCTGTTCAGCATACAGGTAATCTAATATGTGTTTACAATGTAGTATGTGAAGCTGGAAAAATTATTTGGTAACTTGTGATCCAGGAGGCCATTGGCCTCATCTGGTTCAT
Organism: Raja brachyura; assembly: GCA_963514005.1. The sequence continues at coordinate 4,453,969 of OY740787.1, read as the reverse complement.
GCTGGCTATTAACTGCGCAAACCCATTAGCCGATCTCTTTCTCCCTCCTTATTTCCCTGTGTAAGTTATTCTCTCTTACAGACTCGTCAACTCTGAAGGTTCTGTCACATACCTTAAGGGCTAACTTGCTGTAATTAACCTCTCCTATTATTTAGAAAATGTTTAGCGTTGCCAAGCCATCATAAGCAATATAGTCGGGATTGATAGACACAAAATGGTGGAGTAACTCAGCGGGTCAGGCTAGAGAAAAGGAATAGTTGACGTTTCGGGTCAAAACCTTTCTTCAGACTGAGAGTTGGGAGAGGGAAACTAGAGATATGAAAAGGTTCAGAATATCCCTTTATATCCTAAATATATCCCTTCGTTATTATCTCTTCCACAGCCATCAATGAACCATTGTGGGATCCACCTTGCCTTGGTCATCGGTGCCGGCTCTGATTTGATCTGAACCTTTTCATACCTCTAGTTTTCCACTCCCCTGACTCTCTGTCTGAATAAGGATTTTTAACCCAAAACGTCGCCTATTTCATTTCTCGAGAAATGGTACCTGACCTGCTGAGTTACTCCAGCATTTTGGGTCTATCTTTGGTGTAAACCAGCATCTGCAGTGCCTTCCTACAGTTAAAGTCAATGTTGTTTTGTGCACAACAGGGTATCTGCATAGGAAATCTTGACAAATGGTATTGATCACTCTGAAGGTGTTGGATGAGAAAGTAACGCGGGTCAGCATTGGTTGAATTCACTACATCTCTGGAGATGGAATTGTGGTTTGTACCTGAACATGTTCACAGGCGTTTGGTTCAACAATCCATGTGAGGGCTCACTTTTGCAATCTCCCATAGAATGTAGACATTATAACAACAAAACAGGGCTTTTGACCCAGTATGTCCATGGCGAACATAATACCAAGTTCAACTGATCTCCTCTGCCAGTGCAAGGTCCATATCCCACCATTCCCTACATATCCTAGGTATACTTCATCGATTGGCCAGGTGAGCTGAGGAATTCAATACAGAGGAATATGAGGTGTTGCATTTTGGGAAATCTTAATATGGGCAGGACCTACACCCAGTGAATGGCAGGACTTAGGGGAGTGTTGTAGAGTAGAGAGATGTAGGAGTGCAGGTGCATGGTTCCTTGAAGGTGGGGTCGCAGGTGGATAGGATGGTCAAAAAGGCGTTTGGCACGTTGGCCTTCAGGCAGAGTATTGAGTATAGAAGTCGGAAGGTCATGTTGCAGTTGTATTAGACGATGGTCAGGCTGCATTTAGAGTATGGTGTTCAGTTCCGGGCACCATGTTGTAGAAAATATGTTGTCAAGCTGGAAAGGGTACAGAGAAGATTTACAAGGATGTTACCAGGGCTAGAGGGTCTGAGCAAAAGGGAGAGGTTGTGTGGGCTGGGTCTCTATTTCTTGGAGCGCAGAACGATGAGGGGTGATCTTATTGAGGTGTATAAAATCATGAGAGGAATAGATCGGGTAGATGCACAGAACCTCTTGCCCAGAGTGGATGAATCGAGGACCAGAGGACATAGATTTAAGGTGAAAGGGCAAAAATTCAATAGGATTCTGAGAGATAACTTTTTCACACAAAGGGTGGTGAGTGTATGAAGCAAGCTGCCAGAGGAGGTAGTTGAGGCTGGGTTTATCCCAACGTTTATGTAGCAGTTAGACAGGTACATGGATAGAACAGGTTTGGAGGGGTATGGGCCAAACCCAGGCAGGTGGGACTAGGGTGGCTGGGACATGTTGGCCAGTGTGGGCAAGTTGGGCTGAAGGGCCTGTTTCCACACTGTGTCACTATATGACTATCCGTCTGCTTATCGGAAAGCCTCTGAAATGCCACCATCAAATCCACCTCCACTGTCACCCTGGTATAAAAATAAACTTTATGTACATATCTCCTTTCAACCTTGCCTCTCTCACCTTAAAACCCACAAGTCCGTGACATTTCCACCCTGGGAAAAAGGTTCTGACTGTCTATGCTTCTAATTGTATATACTCCTATCAGATCTCCCATCAACCTCTGATGTTTCAGAGAAAACAATCCAAGTCTGGCCAACCTCTCGTTATAGATAGTAATTCTGATAGTATTCTAGTATTCTGCACCCTACTCCACATCCTTTCTATAAAGGAGCAACCAGAACCACACACAATACTCCAAATGTGGACTAATCAATGTCCTATAAAGCCTAAACATTACTTCCTAACTCTGATGCTAATGCCATGACCTCGGAAGGCAAGCATGCCAAATGCCTCCTTTGCCACTCTGTCACTTTCTACGGACTTGGACCCCAAGATCCCTCTGTCCGTCAAGGCTGTTAAGGATCTTGCCAACAATTAAAAACTTCCCCCTTGCATTCGACCTCCCAAAGTGCAATACCTCGCACTTGCTCAGTTTAAACACCCTGTAAACACAGGAGTGATTAATTGAAATAATTTTTTTTTCCTTGCTTGCCACAACCCAAATTGCTTTATAATTAATAAAGCAACGTGATGGAGTTATTGCCTTTAATGGAGGAAAAACAATACCCATTTTGTGCACAGCAGTCCCCACAGAGAGCTAAGTGACAGTAAATAAAGAATTATTTTGGTAAAGTTAGTTGAGAGTCGATATCATCCCAGACATATGGAATATCTTCCATGCTCTTCAAAAGCATCTAAGAGACCAGATAGTGAATTAATTTAGTGCCTTGTTCAAAAGAACAGCCATTGATACAATGATAGTAAGTGGAGCTGGATAATGTATGTACGGTGGCATTTTCTAACATGATCTGAGAGCCATCGGGCTCATCGGGTTGATGATGCCACAGACGGCTGTGGAGGTCATGTCATTAGGTATTTAACAAGTGGAGATTGATAGTTGTTGATTATAAGGTTACGGGGAGAAGGCGGGAAAACGAGGTTGAGTGGAGAAAATAATTTAGCCATGATCAATTGGCAGAGCAGACTCGGAGGGCAGAAAGGTCTAATTCTGCTATGTCTTATGAGCTGCCAGAGGAGATAGTGGAGGCAGATACTATAACAGCATTTAAAAGACAGGGTCACACAAAAAGCTGGAGAAACTCAGCGGGTGCAGCAGCATCTAAGGAGCGAAGGAGATAGGCGACGTTTCGGGTCGAGACCCTTCTTCAGACTGGTAAGAAGGAACTGCAGATGCTGGAAAATCGAAGGTAGACAAAAATGCTGGAGAAACTCAGCAGGTGAGGCAGCATCTGTGGAGCGAAGGAAATAGGCAACATTTCGGGTCGAAACCCTTCTTCAGACTGATGGGCAGGTACTTGGATAGGAAAAGTTTGGATGGATATGGGCCAAACGTTGGCAAATAGGACCATCTTTGATCTTGTCGGCATGGGCGAGTCGGGCCGAAGGGCATGTGTTTGCACTCTGTGTCTCACTGAATTGCTATGGGCTAAAGTCAACTCATTCCCAAAAGCAGGCATAACCTGGTTGATAGGGATCAAAATCTGAAGTCCAATATATATCTTCACACAGTTAAGGCAGGTGGGAAGAAGACACTTTTTGAAATGATCACCGATTGTTGGTTTTAGTTTTATTCCCCTTTCCCACATTATTTGAATCGAGTCCTTTTCTGAATCAGAGAGCAATAGTTTGTTGCGGATACAGACATTGGATAAAGAATCAGATGTAATACAAAAAATCGGTGCATTGTTAATGAAACTCCAGTGATATACTCCTTTGTAAAGATTGTTTCCTGGTGATAAATCTGTTACAAAATTGTCAGCTGGATTGTTAATTGTTGATTGTTAATCCCATGGCATTACAGTGAGACCTCAGCTCAAAATTATGTCCACTAAACCTAATTCTTTTGATTAAGTACTTGCCGATGCTGACGCTATGATAAAGCATTGTGTACATTAACCCTATCGAGATAAGACATTTGTTCTAATTTGTTTTCTTGTCACATCTGTTTTTTTGGCCTTCATCAGTCAGAGTATTGAGTATAGGGCATGTTACAGTTATAAGAAGGGTTTTGGCCCAAAACGTTGCCTATTTCCTTCGCTCCATAGATGCTGACTCACCCGCTGAGTTTCCCCAGCATTTTTGTCTACCATATTTAGATTATTGTGTTCAGTTATACCATGTTATAGGAAAGATGTTGTGAAGCTGGAAAGGGTGCAGAGAAGATTGAAGAGGATGTTGCCAGGACTCGAGGACTTGAGCTATAGGGAGGGGTTGAGTAGGCTTGGAGCGCAAGAGGATGAGAGGTGATCTTATAGAGGTGCACAAAATCATGAGAGGAATAGATCGGGTAACACACAGAGTCTTTTGCCCAGAGTCGGGGAATCGGGAACCATAGGAATAGGCTTAAGGTAAGGGAGGGAAAGATTTAATAGGAACCTGATGGGTAACTTTTTTTACAGACAAGGGTGGTGGGTGTAAGGAACGAGCTGTCGGAGGAGGTAGTTGAGATAGGTACTATCGCATCGTTTAGAAGAATGATCCCGGGAATTAGTAGGTTAACCTATAATGAGTGTTTGTCGGCACTGGGCCTGTACTTGCTGGAGTTAAGAAGAATGAGGGGGGACGGACCATCTTTGTCTGCATGTGCAAGTTGGGCCCTGTTTCCTTGCTGTTTAATTCTATTAGACATGAGACGATTACTTTCAGAGAAAACCTCTGTTGCCATATTTCGCCTATTTTTAAAATCTCAGGTCGAGAGGTTTTTTTTGCGCAATATATCATATCTCATTATTTTGTATCCGGGCAATTATATTAATATGGTTGTTAATTTTATCAGCATAAACGTCTTGAGTTACAGATAGCATTTTCCTGGAACTGGCCTTGGGTGACTGCCATTCCAAAATACAGAGTCACAAGTGCAAATGTTGCAGGGTGTTAATGTAAACCTTCAATACCATGTCAAATGGAACAATTTTCTTTATGTCTTTACAAACAAACTGGAAGTTATGCCATAGCAAAATGATTAACAGTAATGTCTAAAAACCTGAGATTTCATTTGTTATTCTGGAAAGTTCAGGATTGTGTACAACAACGCTTTTATTCTTTGTGTCAGCCTATAAGCCATGTTTGCAGAATATATTCAGAGTGAATGGGGGGAGGGTCCTAGGGAGTTTTGTAAAGCAGAAGAATTGTGGAATTCACGTACATAGTGACATCTGAAAATGACATCAGAAGTAGGTAAGGTGGTAAAGAGGCTTTCAGTACATTGGCTATCAGAGAGAGTAATGAGTATAGAGCTTGAACATTATGTTACAGCTGGGCAAGCCATTGTTGAGACCACATTTGGAGTATTGTGTTCAATTTTGATTGCCCTGATAATAATCACCATGATACTGTGCTCGAAATGTCACCTGTGGCCACTGTGATAGTGAGATTTTAACTCTCGTACAACATGGAACTATACAGCACAAGAACCGGACCTTCGTCTGTAATGTCAGTGTCGAACATGATGCCAGGACCAATTCTTACCTGCCGTATCCCTCCATTTTGCATATATTGATATGCCTATCCAAAAGCCTTGTAAATGCCACATTTGTTGGTCCAAATCTCTACATTACACGTTTCATACCTTAACAACTACACCCGAGAATCTTGGAATAAGGAGGAGGCCAGGACCTACCTGACTCCCGGCTGCCAAACACATTAATTCCCCTTCCCATTCTCACACGGACCTTTTTGTCCTGGGCCTCCTCCATTATTAGAGTGAGGCCAAACGCAAATTAGAGGAACAGCACCTCATATTTCGCTTGGGCAGCTTACAGCCCAGTGGTATGAATATTGATTTCTCTAACCTCAAGAAACAAGAGACAATAGGTGCAGGAGTAGGCCATTTGGCCCTTCGAGCCAGCACCGCCATTCAATGTGATCCTGGCTGATCATCCCCAACAGTTCCTGCCTTCTCCCCATATCCCCTGACTCCGCTATTTTTAAGAGCCCAATCTAGCTCTCTCTTGAAAGCATCCAGAGAACCTGCCTCCACCGAGGCAGATAATTCCACAGACTCACCACTCTCTGTGAGAAAAAAGTGTTTCCTCGTCTCCGTTCTAACCTTTGCACCCCCTCTCTCTCCGTCCCTCCCCCACCCAACTCGTACCAGCTTCAAAGTTGTCTTGTTGAGTCTCATCGCGTGTAACTCGTTTTCACATAGCCCCTGCCGAGCTCATAATGGCCTGTTTCCTTTGTCATCGTTACTTTTTTTGCATAACTTTCATTTATTTTTTCTATAGCTCTATATATCATTGTCTATATCTCCCATTTCCCTTTCCCCCGACTTTCAGTCTGAAGAAGGGTCTTGACCCAAAACATCACCTATTCCTTTTCTCCAGAGATGCTGTCTGACCCGCTGAGCTACTCCAGCTTTTTGTAGTTATCTTCTTGAGCTTGAGTTTGGGCGTTTGACACGCGTATCAAGGTGCAGTGAAAAGCCTTTGTTGCGTGCTAACAGTAGAAAAACAGTACATAATTACAATCAAACCATCCACTGTGCACAAATACATGATAAAGGCAACAACATGAATAATGTTTAGTGCAAGATAAAGTCCAGTAAAGTCCAATCAAAGATAGTCCGATGATCTCCAATGAGGTCAATAGTAGCTCAGGACTGCTCTCTAGTTGTTGGTAGGATGGTTCAGCTGCCTGAGATACTCCTGTCTGTTTTACTCTGTTTCCCTGCAAACTCTCTGGCATTTAGAGGTGGGGACCTAACAGGGTTATTGTCCCTCCTTTCATCCCTAACCCCTGTACCTTCCCTACATCCCTCCCTCTGGCTTTACGTTTTACTCTCTTTAACTGACACTCTCTTTACTCTCTTTAACTGACACCCCATTGCCTCCTTTTCATCTCTAGCCATTGTCACTTACTCCACCCATCATCCAATCACACCTGTATCCACCTATCACTTGCCAGATTTTGTCCTGTACGCACCTGTCTTTTTCACCTTTCTCCCAAAATGCTCCAATCAATCTGAAGAAGAGTCCCATCCCAAAATGTCATCTGGCCATTCCCAACACAGATGCTGCCTGATCCGCTGAGTTCCTCCACCATGTTTGTTATTTGTCATCTGCCTTATCCATGGTTTAGTTTAGTTTAGAGATACAGCACGGAAACAGGCCCTTCGGCCCACTGGGTCCGCCCGACCAGCGACCCCCGCACATTAACACTATCCTACACCCTCTAGGGGCAATTTGTCCATTTACCAAGCCAATTAACCTACAAACCTGTACGTCTTTGGAGTGGGAGAGGAAACTGAAGATCTCAGAGAAAACCCACGCAGGTCGCGGGGTGAACGTACAAACTCCGCACCCGTAGTCGGGATCGAAACCGGGTCTCCGGCGCTGCATTAGCTGTAAGGCAGCAACTCTACCGCTGTGCCATCGTAACCGCCAACTACGGTGTTGGTATGAAATATAATATCCTATTCCCCAACCTGCTTGACAACTCACTCAGCACAATGGGGATCATAATTACAGCTACCTTATGCATGGTAAGCTTGGTCGGCATTTAATTTTTCTATTTGTTTTGTAGCAAAAATACTGGGTAGCCGGAGGAACTCAGTAGGTCAGGCAGCATCTGTGGACCGTCAGTGTTTTAGATCAAGGTCCTTCATCTAGGGAGGGAGTAGTTAGTATAAAGCGATGAGAGGAGTGGATAGTGTCCGGCACGGTGGCGTAGCAGTAGAGCTACTGCCTTACAGTGCCAGAGACCCGGGTTCGAGCCTGACCACAGGTGTTTGTCTGTACGGAGTTTGTGTTTTCTCCCCGTGACCTGCGTGGGTTTTCTCCGAGATCTTCGATTTCCTCCCACAGTCCAAAGAAGTACAGGTTTGTAGGTTACCTGACTTGGTGTAAATGTAAAATTGTCCCCTAGTGTAACTAGGGTATAGTGTGAATATGTGGCGACCGCTGGCCTCGGTTGCTGGGCCGAAGGGCCTGTTTCCTCACTGTATCTCTAAACTAAAGTGAGATGGCTTTGATGAGCAGATAATCAAGTGGGGAGAGAAGGGTGGAACTGGCTGATGGATGAGAACAAAAGGCTGTAGATTCTAGAATCTGACAGGGAAGGTCGCAAGAATGGAACTGAATGAGAGGTGTGTGGGGTGGGAGGAGAGGGCAGTGGAGATCCAGTGGGAGGACTGTGTGGGCAAGAGGAAGCAGAAGAAATAAGATGATAGAAGGCTGTGGAATAAGGTGGGAAGAAGGGGGTGTGAGAGAGGACGAGGGTAGATAGGAGAGGGTTGTGGTTACCTGAAATTCAATGTTCATGCCTTTGGGTTGTTGACCACGCAGATGGAATATGAAGTGTTGGAAGGAGCTGCAGATGCTGGTTTAAACCAAAGATAGACACAAAAAGCTGGAGTAACTCAGAAATGCTCTTTCTCTAGCTTTGCATTTGGCGTCACCTTGGCTGTAATGCGGTCAAGGATCGGCAACGTCGATATGTAAAGGGCCAATTAAAATGGCTGGTGATCTGGAGAGGAAAATGGTCACAGTGGACTGAACTCGGGGCAAAGCGAACGCCCAGTCGGCATTGGGTTTCACACATGTAGAGGGGGCCAAAATGTTTAGTTTAAGAAAGAACTACAGATGCTGGACAAATCTAAGGTAGACAAAAATGCTGGAGAAACTCAGCGGGTGAGGCAGCATCTATGGAGCGAAGGAATAGGTGACGTTTCATGTCGAGACCCTTCTTCAGACGTTAGTTTGGTTAACATATGTTTAGTTGTTTGTTTCAAGGCTATTGTATGCTTTCATTTTATAATATCTATATACTTGCACATACTTTAATAAAACAGTTATATTGGTATTGTTTTAAAATACTTAGCAATATCATTGATTATACAAGGCTTCATAATATGCATGAGTGTAGGTGAGATATAACTGATATATGTATAAATATACGTGCAGGAATATTGCATTGCCATATCCAGGCTGTGTGGCTTAACTATTTAAAATGGAACCATGTAGATGTTTACAGGCAGGGGAGTAGTTTAAGTTTATTATTGCTACTGTACCGAAGTACAGTGAGAATCTTTGTTTTGTATGCTATCTCATCGAATCTGAAAACATTTGTATGTGTCCGTATTGTATATAGTCAAACCATATATACCACGAAGGGAAAGGTGCAGGGTACAGAACGTAGTTCACAGCATTGTAGCGTCAAGAATATTACAGAGAACGGTATTAGTGCTGCTAGAAATAGTATGATATTTACAGGTGGAAAGAGATTTTAAAGAGTCACTTGCATGGTTCTCAAAGGGCAGCATGATGGCGCAGCTGTCGAGTTGATGCTTTACAGCGCCCGACACCCGTATTTGATCCTGACTAAGAGTGCTGCCTGTACCGAGTTTGCACGTTCTCCCCGTGAACTGTGTAGAATTTCCCCAGTGCTCCGGTTTCCTCCTACACTTCGAAGACATACAGACGTAGGCTTCGGTAAAAATTCGGTAAGTTGTTCCTAGTGCATGTAGGATAGTGTCACTGTGCAGGGATCGCTGGTTGGCGCGGACTCGGTGTGACAAAATGGCCTGTTTCCGTGCTGTATCTTTAAACTAAAACTAAACTATGTGTGGCTGGTAGGTCGTCATAAAGGCTCTATAACACATTTGGTTTTAGCAAAGTGCTAAAAAATTTTACAGAGTATTTATCAGAGTATTTAAAACTGATGAAACTGAATGGAGAACATATTTGTGGCATTTGTTTCCTGCTTGCTCTTTTGGAGTTGGGAAATAAGTGCAATTGAGTCAAGTGCCCGCTATTGTGTTGTAAGCTCTAACATTTGTGAGTCGACCTCTGTTTGAAACAGTTTCTTTGGACTTGTTTTCCGATAAGAGAAGGCGCTGTAAGTTGGTGTCCATTTCATATTTCATGCCCATCGCACCACTGGATGGACGTGTTGATGGAGGCTCTGGCAAGGGGCCCACGGCCATATAAAGTTGCTGACTAATGTGTTCCTCGAATGTTGTGCAGCAGCGGTGTACTATCTGCCACTGAGGATAAGGGTATATCATCTTGCAATCAGTGGGAGTTTTTTTGTTTGTCTGCATATTACAGATTTGCATGTCCAAATGTCTTTTAAATGGCACCTCAACTACCTCCCCTGGCAGCTCATTCCATATACGCACAACGCTCTGGGTGAAAAAGTTGCCCCTCCGGTTCCTATTAAATCTTTTGTCACTCATCTTAAATCTATGCCCTCTAGTTTCACGATTCCTCTACCCTGGAAAAATGACACCGTGCCTTCACCCTCTGCCTCTCCCAGCACCACCCGGCCACGCTAGCCACCACGGCCACGTCTGCTACCCGGCCACACTAGCCAACCCCGGTCACCACCGGCACCTCGGCCACACCAGCCACCACCGCGCCACGCCTGCCATCCGGCCACGCCAGCCACCACAGCCACGACTTCCACCCGGCCATGCCAGCCAACCCCGGTCACCACCGGCCATGCCTAGTACCACCGTCACCTCCGCTACCACCACCTCCACATCCTTCCTATAGCAAGATGACCAAAACTGAACAAAGGAAGGGGAAGAGTGTATGGTATCCCAACTTTGCTGATAGCGCAAATGTTGATGGGAGAGCCTGCCAAGATGAATGGGCAAACACTTGGCAAGTGCAGTTTAATAAAGGAACGTGTGATGTCATACACCTGGGTTGGGGAAATCAAAGCAGACTGTTATCTTAATGGAGAGAGACTGCAAATAGCAATGTGCACCAAGTAATTAAGACGAAGAGCATATTGGATTTTTGTTTTGAGATACAGCAAGGAAACAGGCCCTTCGGCCCACCGAGTCCGTGCCAACCAGAGATCCCCGCACATTAACACTACCCTACACACGCTAGGGACAATTGACATTTATACCAAGCCAATTAACCCACAAACCTGTAAGTCTTTGGAGTGTGGGAGGAAACCGAAGATCTTGGAGAAAACCCACGGGGACAATGTACAAACTGAGTACAGACAGCACCGTACAGTCAGAATGGAACCCGGTTCTCTGGCGCTGTAAGGTAGCCTCCGTGCCGCCCTATTGCAAAAGGTTTGCCGTTTAGAAATGGAGAAGCATTGTTAAGCAACAACAAATTGCTGGAGGAGCTCAGTGGGTTAATTGCTAGTTGTCAATTTCCAGAGTGACATTGTAAGTGATTCTCTAGTTCCTGATCAAAATGGCAGAGTTCTAACCAATTTGTCATGTCACATAAACATGTACTCTATTAGTATGTGGAAATGAGAGTTTAGAAGATCCCGTGGCTGCAGACTACATATTTACAAAATTGACTGCGGTATTATGCAGTGGTTACTGACACCAGTCAAACCTGAACCCTCTGCTCTCTGCTTATGAGCATCCCCACCTACCAAATCACAAACCATCCTCTCCAAACATAGATATGCAGGCAATGAGGGGAATGGATCATGCATAGGCAGATAAGAAATTCCAGGGAGTTGCTGACCAGACTCCTCGATTATCACTTCTTCAAACTAGGTTCTGAATAAGGGTTTCGGCCCGAAACGTTGCCTATTTCCTTCGCTCCATAGATGCTGCTGCACCCGCTGAGTTTTTCCAGCACTTTTGTCCACCCTCGATTATCACTGAACCCTCGGCCACCAATCGACCATTGTGGGCTCCACATTGCCTCGATTATTGTTGCTTTTTTGCATATCTTCCATTCATTTGTCCTAAGTACTGTCCATATCTCTTGCTCCCCTTTTCCCTGACTTTCAGTTGGAAGAAGAGATCTCAACCCGAAGCTTCAGATGCCGCCTGGCCCGCTGAGTTACTCCAAGCCTTTTGTCTTTGTCTTCAGTTTAAACCAGGATCTGCAGTGTCCCCCCCACACATTTTTTCTCCTCCATTCATTCTGTCTACAATTCCCCATACCCGAGGAAAGCAGCCAGTCAAGCATTCCTCTCACCCGGACACTTTTGAAAAATATAAAAGTGGATAAGTCTCCAGGTCCTTACAGGATATTCCCTAGGACACTGAGGGAAGTTAGTGTAGAAATAGCAGGGGCTATGACAGAAATATTTAAAATGTCATTAGAAACGGGACTAGTGCCGGAGGATTGGCGTACTGCGCATGTTATTTAAAAAGGGTTCAATTATTTTAAAAGGGTTCAAAGAATAAACCTAGCAATTATAGACCTGTTAGTTTGACGTCAGTGGTGGGCAAATTAATGGAAAGGATACTTAGAGATAATATATAGAGGCATCTGGATAAACAGGGTCTGATCAAGAACAGTCAACATGGATTTGTACCTGGAAGGTCATGTTTGACAAACCTTCTTGAATTTTTTGAAGAGGTTACTAGGGAAATTGATGAGGGTAAAGCAGTGGATGTTGTCTATATGGATTTCAGTAAGGCCTTTGACAAGGTTCCCCATGGAAGGTTGGTTAAGAAGGTTCAATCTTTGGGTGTTAATGGCGGAGTAGCAAGATGGATTCAACAGTGGCTGAATGGGAGATGCCAGAGAGTAATGGTGGATGGCTGTTTGTCAGGTTGGAAGCCGGGGACCAGTGGGGTGCCTCAGGGATCTGTGTTGGGTCCACTGTTGTTTGTCATGTACATCAATGATCTAGATGATGGGGTGGAAAATCGGATAAGTAAGTATTCAGATGATACTAAGATAGGGGGTGCTGTGGATAATGAAGTAGATTTTCAAAGTCTACAGAGAGATTTGGGCCATTTGGAAGAGTGGGCTGAAAGATGGCAGATGGAGTTTAATGCTGATAAGTGTGAGTGCTACATCTTGGCAGGACAAATCAAAATAGGACGTACATGGTAAATGGTAAGGAATTGAGGAATGCTGTGGAACAGAGGGATCTAGGAATAACTGTGCATAGTTCCCTGAAGGTGGAATCGGCATTGGTGAGACCAATTCTGGAGTATGGTGTACAATTTTGGTCGCCTAATTATAGGAAGGATGTCAACAAAATAGAGAGAGTACAGAGGAGGTTTACTAGAATGTTGCCTGGGTTCCAGCAACTAAGTTACAGAGAAAGGTTGAACAAGTTAGGTCTTTATTCTTTGTAGCGCAGAAGGTTAAGGGGGGGACTTGATTGAGGTCTTTAAAATGATGAAAGGGATAGACAGAGTTGTCGTGGATAAGCTTTTCCCATTGAGGGTAGGGAAGATTCAAACAAGAGGGCATGATATGAGAATTAAGGGACAGACGTTTAGGGGTAACATGAGAGGGAACTTCTTTACTCAGAGAGTGGTGGCTGTGTGGAATGAGCTTCCAGCAGAAGTGGCGGAGGCAGGATCGATTTTAACATTTAAAAGTAAAGTGGATAGGTATATGGACGGGAAGGGAATGGAGGGGTATGGTCTGAGTGCAGGTAGATGGGACTAGGGGAAAATAAATGGTTGGCACGGACTGGAAGGGCCGAGAAGGCCTGTTTCCGTGCTGTAATTGTTATATGGTCGGTCATACTCTCTTCTCTCTCCATCAGGAAGAAGGTGCAAAAGTTTGAAAGATATACCATAGTGAGGAGCAGTCTTCTCACATGCTAAGATGAATTCTTGACCTCCCAAACTGTCTCACACTTATTTATCTGCACACTTTGTGCAGCTATAACACTGTATACTGCATTCCGGTTTTTTTTCGCTCGGACTACAGTTATGTTTAGTATGATATGCCTGGATGGAATGCAAACAGGTTTTTGCTGTATCTCTGTACACATGACATTAATAATAAACCTAAATGTACAATATTGTTAGCAATGAGTTCAAACAAAATCTTCTGGATTTTTTTGAGGATGTAACTAGGAAAATAAACAAGGAAGAGCCAGTGGATGTAGTGTACCTGGACTTTCAGAAAGCATTTGATAATGTTCCACATAGGAGATTAGTGGGAAAAATTAGAGCACATTGTATTGGCGGTAGAGTGCTGACATGGATATGAAATTGGTTGGCAGATAGGAATCAAAGAGAAGGGATTAACGGGTCACTTTCAGAATGGCAGGCAGTGACTAGTGGGGTACCACAAGGCTCGGTGCTGGGACTACAGCTATTTACAATATACATTAATGATTTAGATGAAGGGATTAAATGTAACTAGCAAATTTGCAGATGACAAAAAAGCTGGGTGGCAGTGTGAACTGTGAGGAGGGTGCTATGAGGATGCTGGATGACTTGGACAGGTTAGGTGACTGGGCAGATGTATGGCAGATGCAGTTTAATGTGGATAAGTGTGAGGTTATCCACTTTGGTGGCAAGAGCATGAAGGCAGATTATTATCTGAATTATGTCAAGTTTGGAAATGGGGAAGTACAATGTGATCTGGGTGTCCTTGTTCATCAGTCACTAAAAGTAAGCGTGCAGGTACAGCAGGCAGTGAAGAAAGCTAATGATATGTTGGCCTTCATAACATGAGGAGGATAGGAGCAAAGAGGTCCTTCTGCAGCTGTACAGAGACCGCACCTAGTGAGACCGCACCTGGAGTATTGTGTGCGGATCTGGTCTCCAAATTTGAGGAAGGACATTCTTGCTATTGAGGGAGTGCAGCGTATGTTCACGAGGTTAATTCCCGGGATGGCGGGACTGTCATATGTTGAAAGAATGGAGCGACTGGGCTAATATACACTGGAATTTAGAAGGATGAGGGGGAATCTTATTGAAACAGATAAGATTATTAAGGGATTGGACACGCTAGAGGCAGGAAACATACTCACGATGTTGGGGGAGTCCAGAACCAGGGGCCACAGTTTAGGAATAAGGAGTTGACCATTTAGAACGGAGTGCGTCTGAAGAAGGGTCTCGACCCGAAACGTCGCCTATCTCCTTCGCTCCTTAGATGCTGCTGCACCCGCTGAGTTTCTCCAGCTTTTTGTGTAACCATCAATCACTATTGTTGATTTGATCCAGGTCTGGTTTTGCTATTTAGAACACGATCCCTAATCCATGTCGGGTTTCCACCATGTGGAATGTAAGCAATCTTACTTTCAGTTTGAGCTACGAATTTGAGCCTATCGTACCTGTCGTTATGGTCTCTGTATGTATTCTTATTAAAGTACTTATTATGAAGTTCTATGACTCAGTGTTAACAGTACTTTATACACGGAGATAAGGAAAAACTTTTTCACCCAGAGAGTAGTGAATCTGTGCAATGCTCTGACTCAGAAGGCAGTGGAGGCCAATTCACTGGATGCTTTCAAGAGAGAGTTAGATAAAGAGAGCAGAGTCAAGGGGATATGGGGAGAAAAGGGGTACTGATTGTGGATGATCACATTGAATGCCGGTGCTGGCTCGAGGGGCCGAATGGTCTGCTCCTGCACCTATTGTTTATTGTCTATTGAAATGTACGTGTTTGTATTATGGAGGGTCAAGTACAGAGCCGAGCGATGGACATGTTCAGCTGAATAAGAATCTTTTGCAGTGAAGCTCATGGAATCATAGATTCAAGAGTTAAGGAGATTCAAGAGTTAGGGAGTTGTCATCAGAGAAACAACACGCGTGTTGATAAATGCATAATTAAAGATGTTATGGGTTTCTATCTGAAGTTAATAGAAGCTTCTAAATATTATGACTGCTGTAATATGCTCGCAGAAGATTACAGGTTATAAATGTTTAACTAACCTCTACTCACTCTGAACAATGAAGAGCAGCTGGTATTACATCCTGCTAGAGTTTTCAATTGTTCTTTATGCCTGCAACTAAATCTGATATTGCCCTTCCCCATTCACTTGAGTAACAGGCAATAATTTGATTTGCCAGTTTTGCTTAGCTGTAATTTAAAAAAAAACAATACCTGTGTGACACCTCAATCATTTGTACCTTTCTAGAACTGTGTTTTATTAAGCCCCTATCATATGATCGCCTGTCAATAAATTCTGGATAATGCATTTTGTAAAATGACTCGGGTATTGTGCTATTACATAATTGCAGGACTTAAAGGCACAAATGCATTGCCAGCTCAGCTTGACCTGTTCTGCCAGGATGCAGGCTGCCACCATGGAGCTGATACCATTGTTTGTTTTATTTGCATTGGAATATTTAGTTGCGCCCTGGTGACTAAATGAATCTGAAATTCAAGTGTCTTAAAACTTTTAATGACCCAAAGGAGTGTATTGCTCACGCAAAGCTGTAATAGGTTTTAGGCTTAATTTAGTTTAGTTCAGAGATACACCACAGAAACCGGCCCTTCAGCCCACCAAGTCCGTGCTGACCAGTGGTCCCTGCAAATTAACACCATCCGACAGTTGTGAACACTGCCCAGTCCATCACCGTCTCTGACCTCCCCACCATCAAAGAGATTTATCGGAGTCGCTGCCTCAAAAAGGCAACCAGCATCATCAGAGACCCACACCATCCTGGCCACGCTCTCAGTTCACCACTGCCATCGGGAAGAAGGTACAGGATCCTGAAAACTGTACCATCAGGCTATTAAACACTACAACCCCAAATAAGCTCTGAACTACAATAGATTATTATTATTAGTATTGCAATAGTATTGCTCGTTTGTTTTTTGAGTATGTGTGTATTTCATTGTTCTATCTGGGATATATGACAATAAAACACTCTTGACTCTAGGGTCAATTTACAATTGTACCAAGCCAATTAACCCACAAACCTGTAAGTCTTTGGAGAAGGGAAGTAAACCGGAGCACCTGGAGAAAACCCACGCAGGTCACGGGAGATCGTACAGGCAAGCACCCATAGTCCAATTTGAACCCGGGTCTCTGGCACTGTAAGGCGGCAACTCTACCGCTGTGCCGCCAAGGAAAGGAGCGAAGGAAGGGATAATTAACATTTTTTCCCTTTTGTGCAGCCAGTCCCTGCAAAACCTCTTGTCAGCAGCTTGTCCCAAGTTTTTATCCCAATTGTATTTTGTTTTTGTCTGTTCAGCGTTGTAATGAAAGAAAACAAAATCCTATTGTGGTCTTTCCCATTAATCGTGCATTCATTTGGCAACGTTACTCATTTGTTTTTATAATGTAGCTGTCTTCTTAGAAGTCTATAAATGGGAAATGTGTAGTTGCTGAATTTTATCCAATGCTGGGCAGCACGGTGGCGTAGCAGGAGAGCTACTGCCTTACAGCGCTAGAGGCCCAGGTTCGATCCTGACAACTGGTGCTGTCTTTACAGAGTTTGTACATTCTCCCCGTGACCTGCGTGGGTTTTCTCCGGGTGCTCGGGTTTCCTCCCATATTCCTAACACGTGCAGGTTTGTAGGTTAATTGGCTTGGTGTAAATGTAAATTGTCTCCAGTGTGTGTCAGATAGTGTTAATCTGCGGGGATCATTGGTCAGTGGTAATTGGTGGGCCGATGAGCCTGTTTCCGTGCTGTATCTCTAAACTAAACTAAACTAAAGCTGCAAGAATTGAATTAGCCTAATTAAGTCAATCCAGTATTTATTTTTGAACAAAATGTGTGGCTGGACTCCATGTAAACCTGCTAACATATTTCTTGTATGGTTATGGTAATCCCTAGCACTGCCTTATGTGGGATGTGCAGTGTTTCACCAAGATTCTGTCCTTCCTCTGTTCCCAAGTAACAGAGAGGACCACCAAAGAACCACAATAACAAATGAACTAGGCTGATTTTAGTCATCCTTTCAAAAATAAATAGTGGATAAGGGATTACCTATGCAAATTGGAGAAATAGCACCTCATATTTTGCTGCCTACATCCCAGCAATTTGATTATTAATTTCTCTAACTTGCTTGCTTTCCCTCTCTCTACGTTCCTCCCCCATCCTAGTTCTCCGACTAGATTCACTGTCCTCCTGATTAATTTTACTGATTGTATACCTCGTTGTCACCTTCCCCTCAGCTAACAATCAACCATTCTCCATTTCCTTATCATCGTCTGCTTTGATCTGTCGATTTTTCACCTCACACGTCCATATCTCTGGACTCCCTCTCCACTGACTCTCATTCTGAAGAAGGGTCTCGACCCAAAATTAAATGAAAGGAATTAAATATAACATCTCCAAGTCTGCGGATGACACAAAGCTGGGTGGCAGTGTGAGCTGCGAGGAGGATGCTATGAGGCTGCAGGGTGACCTGGATAGGTTGGGTGAGTGGGCAGATGCATGGCAGGTGCAGTATAATGTGGATAAATATGAGATTATCCACTTTGGTGGCAAGAACAAGAAGGCAGATTATTATCTGGAATGGTGTCAGATTAGGAGAAAGGGAGGTGCAACGAGACCTGGATGTGCTTATACATCAGGCACTGACAATAAGCATGCAGTTACAGCAGGCAGTGAAGAAAGCAAATGACATGTTGGCCTTCATAGTGAGAGGATTTGAGTATAGGAGCAAGAAGATCCTGCAGGTGTACAGGGCCCTGGTGAGACCACACCTGGAATATTGTGTACATTTTTGGTCTCTGAATTTGAGGAGGGACATTGCGATTGACAGAGTGCAGTGTAGATTCACCAGGTTAATTCCAGGGATGGCAGGACTGACAAATGATGAAAGAATGGATCAACTGGGCTTATATTCACTGGAATTTAGAAGGATGAGAGGGGATCTTATAGAAACATAAAATTCTCAAGGGATTGGACAGGCTAGATGCAGGAAAAATGTTCCCGATGTTGGGGGAGAACCAGGGGTCACAGTTTAAGAATAAGGGGTGGGCCATTTAGGACTGAGATGAGGTAAAACGTTTACACCCAGAGAGTTGTGAATCTGCGGAATGCTGCCATATTGAATGGCAGTGCTGGCTCGAAGGGCCGAATGTCCTACTCCTGCTCCTATTTTCTATGTTTCTATGAAACGTCACCCATTCCTTTTCTGCAGTGATGCTGTCTGTCCTGCTGAGTTACTCCAGCATTTTGTGTCTCTCTTTAGGTTGTCTATGGATGTTATTTATAAATGACTTGATAAATTTGACAAGTACCATATAGACACAAGGTTGTGCCAATGCTGGTTTTTGCACTTTGTTTTTCTATGAAGTTGGAAAGAACCACTGGAGATGTGCTGAAAAAGACAGAGTGCTGGAGTAACTCAGCGGGTCAGGCAGCATCTCCGAAGAACATGGATAAACGAGCATTTGCAGTTCCTTTCCACACACTATATCCTCGATTCCCCTAATAGGTTCTATGCATTCACCCATAAATGCACCGAGTCTTTTACCAAAGGTTGGGGAATCAAGAACCAGAGGACATGGGTTTAAGGTGAGAGGGGAAAGATACAATACAACACGAGAATAAATTACACCCCATCTAAGCCAGTAGTCCCATGTGAAAAATATACATCTTCTAGATGAGCTGGGACGCATCCTCAGTGATGTGACCTGGTGTTTCGGGTCTCACAACATCAGACACCCTCACCCAGGCGACCCAGCCGGGTTCATCAGGCCCCGACTTGCGTCCCAGCAGCAACTGCCCACGGATCAGCCATCTTAATAACTACTTTGCAGGGGTTGGGAGACTCTAGTGCATGGAGGGACTGGGCTCTGTGGGGTGGCTCCCGGCCGGGCTCCTCCTGCGTCTCACCAGGTTTAAGGCCTGTGCGCTCGCTGCACCTCTTTCCCCTTCTCCGAGCATTTCATTCTCGCCCGATGGATGTTTAGGCTACGATGGTTCATTAGGCCTTTCCGTAGCTTTGTTGGGTGTCTTTCTCACGAAAGACACAGACTGGGGTGCTGACCCAGCCTGTCCCGGGTGCCGTCTTTCCGTGCCGTCAACTGTCTCTCTAGTAGACACTCTGGTAGTCCCATTTATAATGGGAAAGTTAAAATCACCTTCTTTGACAACCCTACTCGTCTTGCATGCTGCCTGCAATTTCCTGGCATATTTTCTCTTAAAGGCCTGAATCGGAAAAAAATGTAAGTTAGGTCACAAGTAGGTCATGAGCTCATTGAATAGCAGAATTGGCTGGTAGGGTTGAATAGCCCAATACTATAATGCAAAACTTTGAACTATTGCTTTCAACCGTAAACTAATTTTGGCAAAGAAAGAACTGCAGATGCTGGTTTAAATCGAAGGTAGACACAAAAAGCCGGAGTAACTCAAGCGGGACAGGCAGCATCTCTGGAGAGAAGGAATGGGTGACGTTTCGGGTCGAGACCCTTCTTCAGACTGGTGTCAGGGGAGCGGGCAGGTCAAAGATAGAATGTAGTTGGAGACAGTAAGACTAGTGGGAGAACTGGGGAGGGGTGGGGATGGAGAGAGAAAGCAATGGAGGAGGTCCCAGATAGAAAAGTCAGAGTGGGAATGGGAGGGGGAAGTTAAAGTGCCGAGCCACCGGGAGATCAGATAGGTTAAGACGGACTGAGCGGAGGTGTTCAGTGAAACGATCGCCAAGCCTGCGCTTGGTCTCGCCGTTGTAGAGAGCCTACCTGATCTCCCAGTTGCCCGACACTTTAACACCCCCTTCCATTCTCACTCTGACCTTTCTGTCCTGGGCCTCCTCCATTGCAGAGTGAGGCCCAGCACAAATTGGAGGAACAGCACCTCATATTTAGCTTGGGTAGTTTACACCCCAGCGGTATGAACATTGACTTCTCTAACTTCAGATAGCCATTGCTTTCTCTCTCCATCCCCTCCCCCTTCCTAGGTCTCCCACCAGTCTTACTGTCTCCGACTACATTCTATCTTTGCCCCGCCCCCTCCCCGACATCAGCCTGAAGAGGGGTCTCTCGGCTAGAAACGTTACCCATTCCTTCTCTCCAGAGATGCTGCCTGTCCCCCTGAGGTACTCCAGCTTTTTGTGTCTACCAACTAATTTTGGGTGATGTATTTTTCCTTTCACGATTTGCATCAGAAAACCGGGAAAGATAGGTGACAGTCTTTTTAATGCTCAGTTTTGTGTAGCATCTAGAACCCATTTTTTCTATGGGTTTTAATGTGTGTTCAAGTTTGTGAAGTCGTGGTTAAGGGCCTGTCCCACTTACGCTGTTTGTTCGTGAGTAGTCGCCCAAAGAGTTGTACCTTTTTCTGGTCGCTGCTGAAACATTTTGAAAATTTTCGGCGACCTGCTGTGACTATGACGGGTGCCGGCGAGTCACGGAAAAAATTGCGTAAGTGGGACGGGCCCTTTATGAATCTGGAGCTGTTAACAGTGTGCATGCAATGCGTGTGAATGCAAATCTCCTGCAGGCTATTGTGGTTAGAACATTTATTTCATAATGCGGGTGAGGTTAACCAGTAAATGTCAAGACCCAACAGAAATTGAACACAGACTTGTTGCCCAAGGCTTAATTCACACGACCAGCATGCCTTTTAAATACTGGTGGTGTGGAGATTGAGGAAATGGTTCAGTTAAGCCGGTTTTATCTTGGTTAAAAAGGAAAGTGCTCCTTTGACTTCAGAGTCTTCACTGATTCATTTGGATGTTCATATTTCTTGTAGGACCGTTGTAGGACTTTCATGTAAGATTGTGAAGGACATGGACACACTAGGGCAGGAAACACGTTCCCAATGTTGGGGGAGTCCAGAACCAGGGGCCACAGTTTAAGAATAAGGGGTAAGCTATTTAGAACGGAGACGAGGAAACACTTTTTCTCACAGAGAGTGATGAGTCTGTGGAATTCTCTGCCTCAGAGGGCAGTGGAGGCAGGTTCCCTGGATGCTTTCAAGAGAGAGCTAGATAGGGCTCTTAAAAATAGTGGAGTCAGGTGATATGGTGAGAAGGCAGGAACGGGGTACTGATTGGGGATGATCAGCCATGATCACATTGAATGGCGGTGCTGGCTCGAAGAGCCGAATGGCCTACTCCTGCACCTATTGTCTATTGTCTATTGTCTGACCGATTGGTGTTTTTGTTTGCAGTAATAAAGAACACTGTGTGCATTATACAACTTGCATTGCATTACCTTAACAAAACACAAAATAAAGTACATAATTCAGTAGCGCGTATGCTGGAACCCAGTATTTTCATTTGCCCAAATGTTTCTTCCATGGAGTTCATCCCTACCCCAGGCTCAGATGTGAAGTGCTTATTGTTCCAGAGCTGCTATTCTTCATCAATGTCATAACCAGATAAACATAGGTTTAAGGTGAGGGGGGAAAAGATATAATCTGAATACGAGGGCTAACTTGTTCACACAAAGGGTGATGGGTGTATGGAACCAACTGCCAGAGGAGGTGGTTGAGGCTGGGACAATCCCAACATTTAAGAAACAGTTAGGCAGGTACATACATTGCACCTGTTAACAAAGGTGGGTTAAATCTTCGGTTTAAACCAGCATCTGCAGTTCTTTCTTACTCATGGATAGGACAGATTTAGAGGGACATGGAATTAACACGGGCAGGTGGGGCTAGTGTAGCTGGGAAATGTTGGCTGGCGTGGGCAAGTTGGGCTGAAAGGCCTGTTTCCACGTTATATCACTCCATGGCTCTAAGCAGAATATTCACATAGCAGGGTTCAACTTGTGCAGCAGTAGAAGGTGGCACAGTAGCGCAGCAGTAGAGTTGCTACCGTACAGTGCCAGAGACCCGGGTTCGATCCTGGCTACAGGTGCTGTCTGTACGGACACGGTCTGACCCGCAGAGTCATCGGGCCCTTTGTGCCGATCTTCAGTCTGAAATTTAGTTTATTAATTATTGTTTAGTGAGAAGTGTCCCAACCTGAAACGTCATCTATCCATGCTCTCCAGGGATGTTGTCTGACCCACTTAGTTACTCCAGCACTTTGTGTCCTTCCTTGAATACGTCGCGTTTTTCCCATTTTTCAGAATCTTTCAATTCTTTTTGAAACCATCATATTTTGCCCTAAAGTATGTGATGGCAAGCTTCCCTTTTGAACTGCTGCAGTTGTTCGAGTGAAAGTTGACTTGGGTTGACCTGACTTGAGTGAAGGTTCTCCACGGTGGATTAGGGTTAGGCCTCTGTAAATTGTCCCTCGTGCATAGGTAAGTGGTAGAAACTGAGTGGAGTTGATGAGAATGGGGGGAAATTTAAAAGTGCAATTAAGTCTGAAGAAGGGTCTTGATCCGAAACATCACCTATTCCTTTGCTGCATAGACGCTGCCTCACCCGCTGAGTTTCTCCAGCATTTTTGCAACCTTAGATTTTTCCAACATCTGTAGTTCTTTCTTAAAAATTAAGTTCTCTGGTTTGTTTTTATGTGGGGGGAGAGGGAGGAGGTCGGGGGAAACTTTTTCCCAATCTCTTACCTTGCCTGAGACGTGATTGTTTTCCGGATCATATCTCCGGTCGCTCTGTGGCCTAACATCACGGAGCTGGAGGCCTTGCTCGAGACTGACTTTGAGCCCCACTGCGGGGGCGTGGACTTACCATCGGAACCGATCCCTTGCCTGGGATCGACGCTCCAACCGTGGCCCGCGGATTTCACCATCGAGGAGCTCGTAGTCTCTTGTAGAGACCGATGTCGGGAAGCTCCAAACGACGCTGAAAGTTTTGATCAGCCTCGACCCGGGGTCAGATCGCTCGGCACGCCCCCCCCCGATGCAGGAGCTTGATCGCCCCAAACGCAGAGTGCATGAACGGCGCCGGCTAGGGGAGCAAAGTTCGTCCCGTCAATGGAAGGCTTGAGGCCTCCGACCTCGGGAGTACAAAGAAGGGAAGAGATTTAACTTTTTTTCGTTTTCCGTCACTGCGAGGAATGTGGAGGAGTCACTGTGGTGGATGTTCATGTTAAAATGTATTTTGTGTGTTCTGTTGCTATTTAATGGTGACTGACTTGGCAAATGAAATTCCTCGTATGTTGCAAAACATACTTGGCTAACAAAGTATGACTATGATATAGGATTAGTGTAATGGATGATAGCGAATGCAGACTTGCTGGGGAAAGGCCCTGCTCCTGTGCTGCCTGTTTATTCCGTGACATTCAGCCACTTAGTTAACAACTGTGGACCAAGGAAAAACTAAGTTAATGTTTCATTTGTAAAACCAAGCATCAGAATGCCAGTTGAATACACACAAGGAAGATTTCGTACCTGAAATTGTTAAAGTCAATATTAAGTCCTGTCACCTTAATTGCATCTAGGTAGAAGATGAGATGCCATCGAACTTGCATTGTTTTTTCTTGGAACAGTGTTGGAGTCATAAGATGCGTAAACTCGAGAAAGAAAGCAGCAGATGACTGGATGTTTGGAGTCAGCTTGTGGACTGGACAGAAGGAGTCGGCAAATATCAAATCCCTCCATACGATGAGAATCCTTTACTTTGAATAACGGCCCTAACTTCACACATCATCATTTGCCTGGCTGACACAATGGCGTAGCGGTAGAGCTACTGCCTCATAGCGCCAGATACCGGGGTTTGACCCCGACTACGGGTGCTTGTCTGTAGGGAGCTTGTGCATTCTCTGTGTGTCCAGGTGGGTTTTCTCCGGATACTCTGGTTTCCTCCCACACTCCAACGACGTGCAGGTTTGTAGGTTAATTGGCTTGGTGTAAATGTAAAATTGTCCCCAGTGTGTGCGGGGATTGCTGGCTGGTGCGGTCTCGGTGGGCCAAAGGGCCTGTTGTTGCACTGTATCTCTAAACTAAACTAACTGAACCTTACTTTGACCAGTTCTGGGATTTAATTGATTTCTATTTCTGGTTGGTCGAGGTGTAGGAAAATGGGTGTTCCAGGTGATTTACTCATTAAAGAGAACGTGATGTGAGCTGCTAACATGGTGCAAAGGTAGTTGGTTTAGTTTCGAAACCGCAAGGATGCAAGCCCATCGAGTCCACACGGACCACCGATGAGCCATTCATACTAGTCCCATGTTACCCCACTTTCTCAACCACTCCCAACATTCTGGAGGCAATTTACAGAAGCCAATTAACCTACAAATCCGCATGCCTTTGGGATGTGTGAGGAAACCAGAGAAAACCCACGCAGTCACAGGGAGAATGTGCAAACGCCACACCGACAGACAGCACCCGAAGTCAGGATCAAGCCAGGGTGTTTTCTCTCCAACATGCAATCCCTGTACTAGTTTGCCTCGTTAAATATCATACACTGACTTATTGTGCTCCATGCATTGAGTGTTTTCAGGTAGAAAGTGCATTTGCGTCTATATATACTGTTTATTCAGTGCTGTTGTTTCACTTTTGTTTTTCAGGTTCAGTGAAGATACTTTTTTTCTCCAGTTGTCTTCCAATCGCACAGCCTCCGTTGCGTTTGCTTATGTGGTAGAAAAGAAAATGGCAGTTCATGGCCTCGCCCAAGAGTGAGGAGTGTTCCACAGACCCCTGTTCCAAAAACTACTGCAAGACTTTGTTGAGCTTCAACCCAAAATCCTTCAATATTGTTCAAACACAGGAGAGCAGGCCGTCTTATTCCGTTGCCCAGCATCCACTATGGGAATGGGATGGCTACAATGTGATTGTACCTGTCCGGAAACCAAACACTTGCTCCAGCCCAACTCACCGCTTTGCCTCTCAACCCTATCCTTCTGTGGTAGGAGGTAGGAGCCGGGGAATAATGCCAGGTTTCCACAACAGTTTCCATTCTAACGTATTGGTCAGCCCCTTCGATCCCTCCTCGATTCATGATCGGACTGGTCACGGCTACAGATCCTACCAGAAACTCGAGTCCCTTGGCTCGCGGCTGGGCGGGCTTGGAAATAGAACAACACCAATTTCGTACGTTAATGGGTTTATCCATTCAATCCCGTCCCGAGCGATCTCTTGCGACAGCCTGATGAAAGCCAACAGTGCCATTTCCCCGATTTCTCAGCACGACAGTTCTCACAGCACGGGCTGCAACGCGGTGCCCACGGTCAAAAATAACCCGGGCTACGCGGGGAAATCTACGCCGCTGAGCCGCAAGCCGCTGCTAAACACGAACGCATTCATGAGGCCGACCAGTGCCAAAGTGCCTTTGCACCAGAAATGGGACAAGGGCTCCAAAACCACTCCTACCAATGGCGCCAATGAGTTTGGAGACATGGAAAACTGGGCTAAACACAACGGCAGCAGCGCCAAGGGACTATCCGGAAGCCCCATTCACGGTAACATGGAGGTTAAAGGCTCTCATCCGAGCGAGCATTCCTACGGTAACTTGAAGAGTGCGATCAAGCTCACCAGGAGCATTCCCGGTGATCCCGAAATAAAGTTTAACGAAGCTGTGAAAAGATTATCAGAAGACCGCCTTCCAAAGAACAATGTGCACGAGCGTTGTGTGACCTTTTCAAAAGAAACCGAATGCTTGTCTCCCCATGGCATCCAACTTCAAAATGGACTATACAACGGTACTGGAGGAATATTCAAAAGAACTTCGCCAAATCTCACAGCCTTCAAGTCTGAGTATGTGTACGCCAATTGTAATTTGGAACCCCTGGTTAAAGAGAACAGTGCGAGTAAAGAGAATGCCGTGGCTAGTGGCAATAAAACGCCGGTTGGTGTTTTGTCCACCAATGTACCCATCCAGAATCAAAGCCCCATCAGTCTTCCAGGGCCCGCCGGCTTGCTGCAAGTACCCGACCAGACTAAGAAGCGGTCCTCTCTCTCGGCCCCGAAGATGAACATTAGCTCCCTCACGTTACAGATAGCTGCCATGCAGCTCAGGCCTGCAAGTAAAGCTGTAAAAGATGCCGAAAATTCCAAGCATGAGGCCGATTCTCAAGGCTCAGAGTAAGTAGTTCATGTGTTTTTTGTGCCGATTTGTGCCTATAATGTCAGCGTGCTATCAGAGACAGTCATTACTTCTTCTTCTTCTTTCATGTGGTGTGCACAGCCTAAAGTTGTTGGACAACTTGTTCTATTTGATCTTCCGTTTGTGCACGTCGAGTTGATTGCATTAGTCGAAACAGGGCGGACCACGTGAAGGTTGCAATCTTCCACCCCAGAGTCATTACCGCAAACATTTACTACCCGTACTGATTGTACACTTTGAAGTGACGGTCCTGTGATCACAATCTCGACTGTGATTACAACACACGGCAGCGGCACAGTGGCGCAGCGGTAGAGTTGCTGCCTTACAGCGCCAGAGATCCAGGTTCGATCCTGCTGTCTGCACGGAGTTTGTACATTCTTCCCGTGAACCCGTGGGTTTTATCCGGGTGCTCCAGTTTCCTCCCACACTCCAAAGCTGTGCAGGTTTGTAGGTTAATTGCCTTCCATAAGAATTGTAAATTGTCCCCGGCATATAGGATAGTGCTAATGTACTGGGATCGCTGTCCGGCGCGGACTATGTGGGCCGTAGGGCCTGTTTCCGCGCTGTATCTCTAAACTAATCTAAACAGTGCCTTCGTTTAGGACAGAGAAAGTGATGCAAAGTTACCATTCCTACTCACAGTTCAAGCATATCCACCAACAAACTGTGTGTGCATCTGCGATCAGCCTCAACTTTGATGCCTTCTTTACCATCCCAGCAAACAAATCGCCTGCCAAGAATCAAGCTCATTTTTGGGTAGCAGGTAATAATGTGGGTAATTTTGTCCACAATAAGTTTCTCAATGAAAAGAGGAGGAAAAATGTTCTGGGGTAACTTCAAGCTGTTTGATGTATTTTTTAAGTCAGAACAATCTTCATGCTGTCCATCATAGAAGTATAGAAAACACACAGGTCCAGATTCAGGGACAGTTTCCTCCCAGCTGCTATCAGGCAACTGAACCATCGTCCCAGGGCTGGATCAACCATTAAGCAAAATAAGCACGTGCTTAGGGCATCAAGGGAAGGGGGGCACCACAGAAATGGTTAGTGGTTTACGGCACAAAATAAATCACTTTAAACTCAAATATAAATAAAGTGGAAGTATACAAAAATAAACTTTATTTTCCATCTTACTATTAGTTTTGTTTCATTTTGAAAAATAAAAATGTATATTATGGTTTATTATTGTTTATATTTTGAATTACATATGTATGGGGGCCCCTATGGGTCTTAATCCGGCCCTGCATCCTACCAACAACCAGAGAGTGGTCCTGGGCTACTATCTACCTCATTGGGACCCCCGGACTATCTTTGATTGGCCTTTATCTTGCACTAAACATTATGCACATTATTCACTTTATCCTGTATCTGTACACTCGATTGTAATCATGTATTTTCTTTCCGCTGACTGGATTACACGCAACAAAAGCTTTCCGCTGTACCTCGGTACACGTGACAAGGAACTAAACTCAAACTCAAGTCCAATTAAAATGTGTCGACCGGATGAAGATAATATACTTAATGCAACGTATATTAGTGCTTGAAGCATGTGTTTTTTTTTAAAGTAGCAAGCCAAAGTATTTGAGAGAAAGTACCAGTGTTCTTGAGAGTCTAAAGAAGGGTCTAGACCCGAAACGTCACCCATTCCTTTGCTCCATAGATGCTGCCTCACCCGCTGAGTTTCTCCAGCATTTTTGTCTATCTTCAATTTTCTTCACTGCGCAATACAAATATTGGCATAAGTATATTTTCATACTGGGTAAGTTTGGGCGGCATGGTGACGCAGAGGTAGAGTTGCTGTCTTGCAGCGCCAGAGATCCAACTTCAATCCTGACAACGGGTGCTGTCTGTACTGGAGTTTGCACATTCTCCCTGAGACCATGTGGGGTTTACTCCAGTTGCTCCGGTTTCCTCCCCACACTCCATAAACGTACAGGTTTGCCGGTTAATCGGCTTCAGAAAATTGTAAATTGTCCCCAGTGTGCAGGATAGTGCTAGTGCTAGTGCACAGGGTGATCGCTCGTCAGCCTGGACTCGGTGGGATGAAGGGCCTGTTTCCATGCTTGCTCTAAAGTGTAAAATGTTTTATCTAGGCCACGTTGCTCAAAGCACAAAGCTGTACGGGTTGCATCATTATTTACATTTACCGTTCCATCCTTGCCCCATTATCTTCTCCCTGTATATGCTCCCCTTAGGCCAAGTAATTCAAAGGCACGGCTTTTCCTTCCATTGCGATGCAGATGATACACAACTGTATCTCCCCCTGTAGCCCAACAACCGGTCAAATCTACTTAACCGTATCCACTGCCTCGAGAATATAAAGTGTTGGATGGCGCAGTACTTCCTCCAACTAAACGAGAGTAAGTCTGAGGTCATCCTTCTCGGCCCCTCGGACTCAATCAAAAGTATAGCAGGCAGCCTTGGAAGCCTTACCCCATTACTCAAACATCACGTCAAAAACCTTGGCGTGACATTTGACTCGGCATTGAAATTTGACAAACAAGTCAATGCCATGGTAACAGCTAGCTTCTTTCAGCTTTGGACGATAGCTAAAATAAAACAATTTCTCCAGTTTGACGACCTCGAAAAGATAATCCACACATTTATCTCCTCCCGCCTCGATTACTGCAACTCCCTCTACACTGGCATCAGCCAATCTTTCCTGTCCCGCCTGCAACTGGTCCAAAACGCCGCAGCGAGACTCCTGACGGATACCCGAAAAAGGGACCACATCACCCCGATCCTGGCCTCTCTCCACTGGCTCCCTGTGCGGTTCCGAATACATTTCAAAATCCTTCTTTATGTCTACAAAGCCCTTAACGGGCTCGCCCCCACCTACATCAAAAGTCTGCTCACCCACCACACCACCTCCAGGTCCCTCAGATCGGCCGACTTGGGGTTATTGAACATCCCGCGGTCTAGACAGAAGCTCAGGGGCGACCGCGCCTTTGCGGTTGCAGCTCCTAGACTGTGGGACAGCATCCCTCTTCCCATCAGAACTGCCCCCTCCATCGACTCCTTTAAGTCGAGACTTAAAACTCATCTTTACTCCCAAGCCTTTCTTGACGTCTTCTGAGGGAGGGCTATATGTATGTATTTATGTATGCACTTAATCTATGAACCACTGTTGTATAACGTTAGTACCTCCACCATCGTAAAGCAGTTTGGTCAACGAGAGTTGTTTTTTAAATGTGCTATAGAAATAAAAGTGACTTGACTTGACTTTGTCCCCCAAAAAATAATTTCTCTCCATTGTGCTTGTCGTTGCCAGCCACAGAGCTTCGCTCATATTTTTCAAGAGTATTATACGGAAGAAAGAAAAGGTTGGAGGTGACTAATAGTGTAATAACAGCTAAATTGTTTTCTGTTCCTTACTAGTGTTGACCTTGAAGAGGAGGAGTTTGCCGATGGCCTGGAGGAAGCCAGCAGCCAGGACTATGATGGTAAATCTGGTTCTTCATGTTCTTTAAAGACTTTCCTATAAAGACTTGGTTCATGGTCTGCTCTACAAACTCCAGCTTTGCATGAATTGTTTCCGTAGTTGTCGTAATAAATCGCCTAACTTTGTTCCACATTCCTAAAGCAACCTTTGGCTTTTCAGGCACCTCCCTGCCTGAGGTGATTTGTGGCCAGCCCTGATTAGAGCTGGTCAAAGGTCTGATAGCGGAGCAAGATGGTCCACTCTGCTAAAAAGCCGTAGTAGGTGATGGGTAATCTTCAGCGCCATTTCCGTAACCGGCTTCTGTCATGGCGTCAAGCCAATTCAGGGAGATTCTGCGATATCAGGCTGAGTGATTAAAGGATAGACACAAAATGCAGCGGGTCAGGCGGCAGTTCTGGACAAAAAAATAGGTGACATTTTGCGTCGAGATCTGTCTTCAGACTGAGTCAGGGGAAAGAGGAACTCAAACCATCCTCCCCCCTCCATCCGACATGGACACAGAGCGATCGTGGCCCCCCCCCACCCCCCCCCCCCTTTTTTTGTTAAATATCAATTTCCTTCGGGTGTTTTTTTTTATTTCCCCCTTACCATTTCCGCACTTTTTTGATAGCTGCCATGACCCGTTTGATGTAATCCTCAAGATCTTTGGTCCTGGTCTATTCTCGCCTACGGCTCTCCACCCCCCTCTCCAGAGATGCAGCCTGTCCCGCTGAGTTACTCCAGCATTTTGTGTCTACCTTCGATTTAAACCAGCATCTGCATTTCTTTCCTACACATGCTCTAATAATTCTGTAATCATTTATTTGCTATGTGTACGAAACTGGACCTAAATATGGTATGGACACATCTTAAAATTAGGATACAAAGAACTGGATGAACTCAACGGTTCAGGCATCATCTTCTTCCCAACCTGCAACGTCACCGCCACCCCACCTGTTTCAAGAAGGGACCCGCCCCGAAACGTCACCCATCCTTTATCTCCAGAGATGCTGCCTGACCCGCCCAGTAACTCCAGCACTTTGTGTCTATCTTTGAGACGCCATGTTACAGTTGTATAACATAGTGGTGAGGCCACATTTGGAGCATTGTGTTCCAATTTGGCCACCATGTTCTCGGGAAAATGTTGTCAAGATGGAACGGGTGCAGAGAAGATTAGCGAGGATGTTGCCAGGACTCGAGGGCCTGAGCTATAGGGGGAGGATGAGCAGGCAAGGACTTTCATACTTGGTGTGCAGGAGGATGAAGGGCGATCACAAAGAGGTGCACAAGATCATGAGAGGAATAGATAAATGGAGAGGTAAATGCAGAGTCTTTTGCCCAGAGTAGGGCAATCAAGAACCAGAATACATGGGATTAAGGCCTAATCCACTTGCTGTCCTTTCTACCGATATCCTAGGAGCTGAATTTTAATTTAATTCTTTCCGTAATAAAATTGTTCTTGAGACTGCAGGTGTGGTCTCAACAAGATCCTGTATAATTGTAGTAAGACATCTTTATCCTTAAACATAGAAACATAGAAAAGGTGCAGGAGTAGGCCATTCGGCCCTTCGAGCCTGCACCTTCTATTCAAATCCTTTGGCAATGAGGCATACATGACCCAAAATGTGTCAACTTTTGCTATTATATAATATTTAATGTATAGGAAGGAACTGCAGATGCTGGTTTAAACCGGGATAGACACAAAAACCTGGAGTAACTCAGCGGGACAGGCAGCATCTCTGGAGAGAAGGAATGGATAACGATTCGGGTCAAGACCCTGCTTCAGACTGGTTAAGTGTAAGGGAAACGAGAGATTTGTGCGATGAATTACAGAGGGGGAGCAGCGAGAGAGGATGTTGCAGAACCCTCGTCAGAGAGAGGAGGAGAACTTCAAATTAGACATACCTTGAGGAGATTTCGCAGTGGAGCAGACGAAATGTGTAGGAAGGAACTGCAGATGCTGGTTATCAGAACTGGATAGATGCATTGAAAGGAGAAAATCTCAGGGGTTGACCAGTTAACTATTGCACAAGAGCTGACATATTTGATTAGACAAATGGCTTCCAGCTGTGCTATAATAATGTCTGAAGAAGGGACTCGACCCGAAACGTCGTCCATTCCTTCTCTCTGGAGATGCAGCCTGCCCCGCTGAGTTACTCCAACATTTTGTGTCTACCTTCGATTTAAACCAGCATCTGCATTTCTTTCCTACACATGCTCTAATAATTCTGTAATCATTTATTTGCTATGTGTACAAAACTGGACCTAAATGTGGTATGGACACATCTTAAAATTAGGATACAAAGAACTGGATGAACTCAGCGGTTCAGGCATCATATTCTTCCCAACCTGCAACGTCGCCGATCCAATGTCCTGCTGAGTTACTCCAACACTTTGTGTCCTGTTTTTGCAAACCAGCACCTGCAGTTCTTTGTTTCTACAGCTTAAAATTAGTTTTGCTGACAGATAACATATAAAGTAACATTACACTCCTCAGCCCTGTCCCTTTCAAGATAGACTATAATCAAGGGCTGCTTTCAATGCCACGTTAATTGTTTATGACATTCACCGTAAGTAGCCGTGTCTAAATGCCAATTGTTTCCTTACAGAGGAGTCTGAGTGTTCCACCCTTACGGATTCCTCTTCTACCATTTCAATGGAAGGTTCAACCAAGCTGAATTTTAATGATGCAATGCCAGAGTCGCCTGATACCAAGTAGGTTTTCTGACAAAGCATTGTTTAATTTGACTTATTGGTACTTGTTTCCTAATCTGCTGTCTGGATAACAATTTACCACCTTTCCTTTCACCCGCTCCACATTTTTAGTTTTTCAACGTAACAATTTATGTTTAGGATGGTACGGTGGCGCAGCGGTAGAGTTGCTGCCTTAAGGGGCTGTCCCACTGCGGCGAACTAATTGGCGAGTTTAGAAGACTATAGGAGAGTTTGAAAACGTGTCATGTTGACGACCTCCTTCGACTATGTTGAAGACTAGCTTCGGGAAAATTAGACACCAAATAGTGGAGAGTGAAGACGATCTCCTTTGACTATGTTGAAGACTATCTACGACTACCTTCAACTACCTTCAACTACCCTCGATTACCTACGACCAACATGCCGACCTACTTCGACCTACTTCGACTAAACCTACGAGTAAAAAAACTATTGATTTTTTCCATGGCGACTTTTGTTTACTCGTGGGCATTTTTCAGCATGTTGAAATATACGCCGCGACCTAGCTGAGGCCCCGAGTACGCGGGGACTACTCTTGAGCATGAAGGAGAGTTACAAAGACCTCCTAGGGCCTTGTGTCGACCATGCTGCGAGTATGAGTCGAGGGCAAACTCTTCTGAACTCGCGGATTAGGTCGCCGCAGTGGGACTGCCCCTTCACAGCGCTGGAGACCCATGTTCAATCCTGACTCCAGGTGCTGTCTGTACGGAGTTTGTATGTTCTCCCCGTGCCCGCGTGGGTTGCCTCCGGGTGCTCCGGCACCGTCCCACATTCCAAAGACGTGCAGGTTTGTAGGTTAATTGGCTTCAGTAAATGGCCCTTAGTGTGTAGGATGCGAAACTGGGACAATAGCACTAGTGTACGGGTGACTCCGTGGGCCAAAGGGGCTGTTTCCATGCTGTATCTCTAAAATACACTAAATGTAGTTGTACAGATAGCATTCATAATTAATATAACAAATGTAGACCCTTTACTGAGTTGGATGATCAGCCGTGATCATATTGAATG
Organism: Raja brachyura; assembly: GCA_963514005.1. The sequence continues at coordinate 4,420,325 of OY740787.1, read as the reverse complement.
GCGGTGCAGGCTCGAAGGGCCGAATGGCCTACTCCTGCACCTAGTTTCTATGTTTCTATGTTTAGTACATTAATTTTTTTTAAACTTGGACTCTATTATCTTCATGTTTAAACAGACCCGAAACATCACCTAACCATGTTCTCCAGAGATGTTGCCTGAACCATTGAGTTACTCCAGCACTTTGTTGCTTTTTGTAGCAATGTTACAAAATTTTGAGATTTAAAAAATCAAGTCTGCAATTTATCCCATCAGATAAAGCATTAAAAGAAGTTTAATTTGACACCTAATTCACTTTCATATCTTTAGTATTAAGAAAGTTATGGCCATTTTCATACTCGGAAATTAGCATCTTGCTCCCCATTGCCTTTCAATTGACTTAACTCAAAAGCTGTGATCTGGAAAAGTTAAAAGCCCATAACTTTCTTAAAAATTAAGAGAACTCAATGAAATTTTCAGTTATTATAGATTGAAACATTCTGAAACAAATATTAAACAATCTTACTTGGATTACCTGAAATTAAAGCATATAATTAGTTAGTTATCTAATTGTAGCTAATTACAAAATTCAATGAGTAGATCTAAACATCTATCCATTTCTTAAGAAAAGATAAACTTTTTTTAAATTGCCTAAGTGTCCAAATAACATTCACACAATAATCCACAATATAACATAATTTTTAAATCTCATTTTCATGAATTTCTGGGCCAAATGGAAGGAATTTAGTGTTTTATACCTGTAAATTAATGGCCATTTAAATCAACTAGCGAGTGGGTTTTAGTGGAATGCGGTGGATTGGAACGTTGCGGTTAGCGGTGAAGTCGGGGGGAAAAATACTGTTTGTTCATACATTTTTTGGGACCCCATTTCGCAACATAAAAATATTATTAAAGCCTCCCGAAAAACCAACTTTTAATATAAAAATAAACTATTTACCTTTTTTTCTCCCCTACGTAAAATGCTTCCGGTTGTCGGTGCTCACGGCTTTTGAAGGTGATTTTTAAATTACTCTAGTTAATAAATAATTTAGAGTAATTTAAAAATACCTTCATTGATGAAATGTCGGAGCGATTTTTCTTCCGCAACGAAATCGCCCGACATTCATCGATTATCCAGGTCTGTTGAAAAACGGCACTTTAAGCCCGCCCCCCTCTGAAAGGCGCTAAAGTCGCGCACACGGGGAGCGGCAGAACTGCAGCGCCGCTAAAGGTAAGTTTTGCAACATACCTACTTTTTGTATCTTAATGTTTGGTGGTCCACCCCTAACTTGAGTAGGGAGTGCCACCATGAGATACTGTGCTTGCTTTGATGAAGCTGAAGGACGATAGTGCACCAGACTCCTGGTTAGCAAGCATTCACTTCCCAAATCTCCACTATAACAAAAGAGTTTGTTTTCATTTATTGCCACAGCAAAGGACATTTTAGGGGTGTCTTCCAAACAAACATAACTCCATGAAAAATCAATATCAATTAACTCTCTTTGAAATGGTTAATGGAAGGAGTGACAAAGTTACTTCCATCTTCCAACAATTGGCTTTTAACCTACCGAATAGTGAAAGGCGTAGATAGATCATGGATCTATGAAAGGTAAATCATGTCTGACGAATCTAACAGATTTTTTGAGGATTTAACAGGTAGAGTGGATAAGGGAGAACCTGCGGATGTGTTGTATCTGGACTATCAGGGCCAGATAGGCTGCATCCCAGAGTACTTAAGGAAGTAGCCCCAGAAATAGTGGATGCATTAGTGATAACTTTCCAAAACTCTTTAGATTCTAGAGTAGTTCCTGAGGATTGGAGGGTAGCTAATGTAACCCCACTTTTTAAAAAGGGAGGGAGAGAGAAAACGGGGAATTACAGACCAGTTAGTCTAACATCGGTAGTGGGGAAAATGCTAGAGTCAGTTATTAAAGATGGGATAGCAGCACAGTTGGAAAGTGGTGAAATCATTGGACAAAGTCAGCATGGATTTATGAAAGGTAAATCATGTCTGACGAATCTTATAGAATTTTTCGAGGATTTAATTAGTAGAGTGGATAAGGGAGAACCTGTGGATGTGTTATATCTGGACTTTCAGAAGGCTTTCGACAAGGTCCCACATAAGAGATTAGCATTGGGGTATTCAGTATTGATGTGGATAGAGAACTGGCTGGCAGACAGGAAGCAAAGAATAGGAGTAAACGGATCATTTTCACAATGGCAGGCAGTGACTAGTGGGGTACCACAAGGCTTAGTGCTGGGACCCCAGCTATTTACAATATATATTATTGATCTGGATGAGGGAATTGAATGCAACATCTCCAAGTTTGCGGATGACACGAAGCTGGGGGGCAGTGTTAGCTGTGAGGAGATTGCTAGGAGGCTGCAAGGTGACTTGGATAGGTTGAGTGGGCAAATGCATGGCAGATGCAGTATAATCTGGATAAATGTGAGGTTATCCACTTTAGCGGCAAAAACAGGAGGGTAGATTATTATCTGAATGGTGGCCGATTAGGAAAAGGGGAGATGCAACGAGACCTGGGTGTCATGGTACACCAGTCATTGAAAGTAGGCAGGCAGGTGCAGCAGGCTGTGAAGAAAGCGAATGGTATGTTGGCATTCATAGCAAAAGGATTTGAGTACAAGAGCAGGGAGGTTCTACTGCAGTTGTACAGGGTCTTGGTGAGGCCACACCTGGAGTATTGCATACAGTTTTGGTCTCCTAATCTGAGGAAAGACATTCTTGCCATAGAGGGAGTACAGAGAAGATTCACCAGACTGATTCCTGGGGTGGCAGGACTTCCATATGAAGAAAGACTGGATAGACTCGGCTTGTACTCGCTGGAATTTAGGAGATTGTGGGGGGATCTTATAGAGACTTACAAACTTCTTAAGGGGTTGGACAGGCTAGATTCAGGAACATTGTTCCCGATGTTGGGGAACTCCAGAACAAGGGGTACAATTTAAGGATAAGGGGGAAGTCTTTTAGGACCGAGATGAGAAGATAATTTTTCACACAGAGAGCGGTGAATCTGTGGAATTCTCTGCCACAGAAGGTAGTTGAGGCCAGTTCATCAGCTATATTTAAGAGGGAGTTAGATGTGGCCCTTGTGGCTAAAGTGATCAGGGGTATGGAGAGAAGGCAGGTACAGGATACTGATTTGGATGATCAGTCATGATCATATTGAATGGCGGTGCAGGCTCGAAGGGCCGAATGGCCTACTCCTGCACCTATTTTCTATGATTTCTATGATTCTATGATTGGGTATTTTTAAAGCGGAGTTTGACAAGGTCTCGAGGTTACGGTTATGGGGGAAAAGGCAGGAGAATGGGGTTGAGAGTGAAAGAAAGAGCAGCCATGATCGCTTTTTCCCGCTCCCGCCGACATCAGTCTGAAGAAGGGTCTCGACCCAAAACGTCGCCTATTTCTTCTCTCCATAGATGCTGCCTCACCCGCTGAGTTTCTCCAGCATTTTGTGTGTAGCCATGATTGAATGGTGGAGTAGCCTGGATGAGCCCAATGGCTTAATTCTGCTCTTATGACTTATGAACATATTTCAGCTTATCAAAGCTAGCTGGTTTGCTTTTGGTTTATTGCAACTTCACTGGGAGGGAATCAATTAGCTTCTAACTTTTTTTGTAATTCCTGTGACAGAAAACGTGAGCCCCCACAGAAAAAGTAATGGATTTATTTACTACCCACTAGGGAAACCTTTGCTTAACTAAGGAATTAGGTCTGTAAAATAACCCTTTTAACCACGGGAGACAGATATTTTCCATTCACTCAGTTTCTGAAGACTGCGATCAAACTGAAGGAGGGTCCCGACCTGAAACCTGACCTTTTCATGTTCTCCGTAGATGAGTTACTCCAGCACTTTTTATTTTTCATACGATTCCAGCATCTGCAGCTCCTTGCATCCTCGTATTTTCCAAAGTGGAATAATATTTTACTTGAGCTAAAATGTTCTGATACAGTCGGAAAAATATTCCTTAAAATTCCAATTGCTAGTATTGCGAGTGGATTGGGAGCATTTCATAATGCCCCCGTCCCACTTAGGAAACCTGAACGGAAACCTCTGGAGAGTTTGCGCCCCATCCAAGGTTTCCGTGCGGTTCCCGGAGGTTTTTGTCAGTCTCCCTAATGGTCGAAAGTGGTTTCCGTTTTAAAAATCGGTAATTTTTTAGTCGAAGCCGGTTGCGATGCCAGTTGAGGTTGGTTGCCGTTGGACAAAAACCTCCGGGAACCGCACGGAAACCTTGGGTGGGGCGCAAAGTCTCCAGAGGTTTCCGTTCAGGTTTGCTAAGTGGGACAGGGGCTTAAGGCTCTAACAATTTATTTTTGTTTTGATGGTGTTCATATTAATTGCAGTTGTCTTAATATCAATCTATTTGTTCTCTTTTCTCCAGGACAGTTTTTGATATCGGGTACACACAATCGCATGAGTGTAAACTTCAAGTTGTTAAACCAGCATTAATTAAAAGCCTATTCTATGATATGCCTTTCATCATTTATTTTGGGACTCCAAACGAGAAAAGTAAGGAAAGAAGTATTTATTGCCATTAGATACTATTTACCTTTGCTGTTTAAGAAAGAACTGCAGATGCTGGAAAAATGGTATGGAGGGAAAAATGCTGCAGAAACTCAGTGGATGAGGCAGCATCTATGGAGAGAAGGAATAGGCGACGGTTCAGGTCGAGACCCTTCTTCAGACTGATGTCGTGGGGGGGGGGGGGGGGGGAAGAAGGGAAGAGGCAGAGACAGTAGGCATGTGGGAGAGCTCCCTCCTTCCCCTCCCCCTTCCCAGCTCCCCTGTAGTGTAGCTGGGTCTCGACCCGAAACGTCACCCATTCCCTCTCTCCATAGATGCTGCCTCAGCCGCTGAGTTTCTCCAGCATTTTTATTTACCCTTGTTGAGTTATTTACAGAGAAAAATATGATTTCCAAATATCCTTTTTTTTTTGCTCACTCTCACTCTCACACTGTCCTCACTCTCACACACACACACACACACACACACACACACACACACACACACACACACACACACACACACACACACACACACACACACACACACACACACACACACACACACACACACCTCTGCTCATCCATGTGGTTTGTCCACTTGATGTTTTAATGGCTGAGTTTTATCTCACAAAAGGGCCTGTCCCACTTGGGCATCATTTGCGTGTCACGCAGGTGGCGTGAGAAGATCTTGTGAATCCCAAAATCCTGGGGCGCCGCACGCGACCACACGTCACTGCCTGCGCCACCACGCCACGCCATGCGTAAATGATGTCGCATAAATGATGCGCAAATGACGTCCAAGTGGGACAGGCCCTAAAGAGCATGGAACAGCACGGCACAGAGAAGGGCCCTTCGGCCCACAATGTCCATGCTGAACAAGGTGCCAAGACTCCTCGTTGCTCAAAGTCTTAAATTCAGAATGCGCAGAGTTGTTATAGCATTGCAATCGGGTCTGAATGATATCATGTGAATTTTGCAGCTGGGCTTGTACATTGGAGTTTAGAAGGATGAGAGGCGATCTCATTGAAACATATAAGATTGTTAAGGGCTTGGACACGCTAGAGGCAGGAAACATGTTCCCGATGTTGGGGGAGTCCAGAACCAGGGGCCACACAGTTTAAGAATAAGGAGTAAGCCATTTAGAACGGAGACGAGGAAACACTTTTTCTCACAGAGAGTGGTGAGTCCGTGGAATTCTCTGCCTCAGAGGGCGGTGGAAGCAGGTTCTCTGGATGCTTTCAAGAGAGAGCTAGATAGGGCTCTTAAAAATAGCAGAGTCAGGGGATATGGGAAGAAAGCAGGAACGGGGTACTGATTGGGGATGATCAGCCGTGATCACATTGAATGGCGGTGCTGGCTCAAAGGGCCGAATGGCCTACTCCTGCACCTATTGTCTATTGTCTATTGCTTTACTGAATTACTTTTGTCATCACCTCTACAGTTGAACAATTGCCATGGGAGCAAAGGAAGCAGATGAAATGGAGAATGTCAAATGTAACACCAATAGTTGTGAAAAATGCTGTGGCCAAGTCCCATTTCAAAATTACTAAAAGTAAGTCATTAATCATATTTACTTTCGTCTATGTGGTGAGGGCATCCTTTAGTTTAGTTTAGAGATACAGCACGTAAACGGGCCCTTCGGCCCACCGAATGAACACCGACCACCGATCCCTGCAAACTAAAACTACCCGACACACATTAGGGACAATTTTACATTTATACCAAGCCAATTAACCTACAAACTAGTACGTCTTTGGAGTGTGGGAGGAAAACGAAGATCTCGAAGAAAACCACGCGGTCACGGGGAGACAGCGCCCGTAGTCGGGATCGAACCCGTGTCTGTGGCTGTCAATTTCCTGGCTGAAGGGGTTTGAAGCTGTCTCAACATCTTCAGGCCAATCTCTTGATTGCTAGTTGAGAAGCCTAACCACTGTGCCGTTGCATCTCTGTAAGTCCAATGTAGCTGTGTCCTCTCACTGATGTGTGAAGTGCGAAGTACCTCAAATCAGGCGGGAGTGTGTGGGTATCTAGTAGAAACTCTGTTAGGTTGGCCTCTGACGGTCCACTGCAAACGGACAAATGGCTGTTGCACAGAAGCGCCATAGAAAGCACTTTATGGGGATGCATCACAGCATCGGTCAGGAGCAACCCCATCCGCTATATTTAAGAGGGAGTTAGATGTGGCACTTGTGGCTAAGGGGATGAGAGGGTATGGAGAGAAGGCAGGTACGGGATACTGAGTTGGATGATCAGCCATGATCATATTGAATGGCGGTGCAGGCTCGAAGGGCCGAATGGCCTACTCCTGCACCTAATTTCTATGTTTCTATCCAAGACTGCAATAAACTGCAGAGAATTGTGGACGCAGCCCAGACCATCACACAAACCAACCTCCATTTCATTGACTCTATCTACACCTTGTACCTCCTCGGCAAGGCCACCAGCACAATCAAGGACGAGTCACACCCCGGCCACTCCCTCTTCTCCCCTCTCCCATCGGGCAAGAGGTACAGAAGTGTGAAAACGCACACCTCCAGATTCAGGGACAGTTTCTTCCCAGCTGTTATCAGGCAACTGAGCCATCCTACCAACAATTAGAGAGCGGTCCTGAGCTATTATCTAACTCATTGGAGATCCTCGGACTATCTTTGATCGTACTTTAATGGCTTTATCTTGCACCAAACGTTATTCGCGTAATTCTCTTCATCATGTATCCGTACACGGTGAATGGCTCGATTGTAATCATGTATTGTCTTTCCGCCAACTGGTTAGCACACACCAGAAGCTTTTCACTGTGTCTCGGTACATGTGACAATGAACCAAACTCAAACTCAAAGATATTTAAAAGGTGATTGCCTGTGCTTGCATCTGGTGAGGGGGGGGGGGGGGGGACTGAAAAGGGTGAGGGGGGGAAGCCTCCCTTTCCAAGTTGAACGTTGGTGTGTCTGTGTGCGCTTTGCAGGATCGTACGATTGGCTGGGTTGCTGGGGGCACCATATGAAGTCGCCACTGTTTAAGACCCTCCGGGAATATCAGAAGGTAAATGGTTGCAGTTTTGGAATCGTCTGGTCGTGGAAAAATGGACAATAGGTGCTGGAGTAGGCCATTCGGCCCTTCGAGCCAGCACAGCCATTCAATATGTACCCTGTTTTTGCTTAGGTTCCATTAGCCCTAAGAGCTATATCTAACTCTCTCTTGAATACATCCAGTGAAGTGGCCTCCGCTGCCTTCTGTGGTAGAGAATTCCACAGATTCACAACTCTCTGTGTGAAAACGTTTTTCCTCATCTCAGTCATAAATGGCCTACCCCTTATTTTTAAAGAGACTGTTTTCAATAGACAATAGGTGCAGGAGTAGGCCCTTCGAGCCAGCACCGCCATTCAATGTGATCATGGCTGATCATCCCCAATCAGTACCCCGTTCCTGCCTTCTCCCCAAATCCTCTGACTCCGCTATCTTTAAGAGCCCTATCTAGTTCTCTCTTGAAAGCATCCAGAGAACCTGCCTCCACCGCCCTCGGAGGCAGAGAATTCCACAGACCTTTGAGACCAAGAATTCAACAGACTTCAAGTTGCCAGAATACCACTTGTGCCACAAGAGCGAGTGCTAGCATCTCAGCTATCGATCATCCATGTTGTTAATTTGGATTTAAAAAAAGAGCAAGGCTATTTTATAGTCAAATTTGTTAGTAAGTGGCGATGACATAAAATTGCTGAGTGTAGGTTGGCTCGAGACAGAATTTGGCAATTGGAGCATAATGTAGGATTTCATTCAGGGAGGATTAATAGAAAATAAGAATATTTAAACGTTAGAATGTAGCTGTGCAAGTGGATCTGGGATCTTCGGCCCAGCGAGTCCGCGCCGACCAGCGATCCCCGCACACTAACCTATCCTACACACAAGTGTCCTCGGGACACTTTATATTCATACCGAGCGAATTAACCGACAAACCTGGACGTCTTTGGAGTGTGGGAGGAAACCGAAGATCTCGGAGGAAACCCACGCAGGTCACGGGGAGAAAGGCCATCAATAGGAAGATAGATCATGTTTGGGCGGCATGGTGGCGCAGTGGTAGAGTTGCTGCCTTACAGCGCCGGAGACCCGGGATCGATGGCCTTTCACCATTGAAGTAAAAACAGAAATGCTGAAAATATTCAGCTGGTCACATAGTATCTGTGTGAGGCGGCTTGTTCTGCTAAGGGTTTTCAGCGTTTTGTGTTTCTACTGGAGCTTTCTAACATTTCAATATTTAGCTTTTTATCTTTTATGACCCTCCTTGTGACTTTTTAGTCCACGTTTTTTAGTTGCTTTTAATTTTTGTTGTCATTGTTAGATTGCCACTGCCTTAAAAAAAAAGCTTAAAATACCCAATGTCTTCGCCTCCACGGATGAAGCCATAAGTTATAGGAGCAAATTAGGCCATTCAGCCCATCGCATCTAGCCCACCATTCAATCGCGGCTGATCCTCGAGTATTATTGAACATTTTCCAGCTTTTTATTGCTTTTATATTTGCGAGTTCTTGTTTTAATAGGTCAACAAGTGGCAATTTAAGTTATTTATTAATAAGCATTGAAATTCCATTCTTGTATCTGATGTCAGTCGATGCAAAGCTTCGTAAATATCCAGATGGACTTTGGAAAAGTCACACTCTTGCATTTTCTTGCAGCTGAATCACTTTCCAGGATCGTTTCAAATCGGGCGCAAGGACCGCCTGTGGCGTAACTTGTTGAAAATGCAGGTACGATTTGGGAAAAGAGAGTTCAGCTTTTTTCCACAATCCTTCATCCTCCCTCATGACATCAAGCTGCTGAAGAACGCCTGGGCAGACGGCTCTACCAAGCAGAAATGGATTATTAAACCAGTAAGTTGCCACCAGTTTATTTTCAACGGAACCGCAATGACGCCAATATATATAAGATCTGTCAGGCCAAACCTTAAAGAATGGTAGAAGCAGATTCAAGAGCAGCCTGTTTGGTTATATCACTTTTACTTCCTGCACTCCAGATCAGCCTACCATGCCAAACCTTGTCAAAGGCCAAAGACGGTCACAAAATGCTGGAGTAACCCACGGGTCAGGCAGCATCTGTGGAGAAAAGCTATGGGTGACGTGTCAGGTCGAGACCCTTCTTCAGGCTGAGAGTCCGGGGAGAGGGAGACACCCCAGCGGTATGAATATTGACTTCTCCAACTTAGAGAGTTCCGCTGAGTTACTCCAGCATTTTAGAAACATAGAAAATAGGTGCAGGAGGAGGCCATTCGGCCCTTCGAGCCAGCACCGTAATTCATTGTGATCATGGCTGATCGTCCCCTATCAATAACCCATGCCTGCCTTCTCCCCATATCCCTTGACTCCACTAGCCCCTAGAGCTCTATCTAACTCTCTCTTAAATCTATCCAGTGATTTGGCCTCCACTGCCGTCTGTTGCAGGGAATTCCACAAATTCACAACTCTCTGGGTAAAAAAGTTTTTTCTCACCTCATTCTTAAATGACCTCCCTTTTATTCTACGACTGTGGCCCCTGGTTCTGGACTCACCCAACATTGGGAACATTTTTCCTGCATCTAGCTTGTCCAGTCATTTTATAATTTTATATGTTTCTATGTATGCTTCGGTGTAAAGCAGCATCTGCAGTGTCGGGTCGGAACCCTTATTCTAAAGGTGGGGGGATGTGAGAAAAGGTCAGAACAAACGATGGTGGGGAGGTCAGAGCTGATGATGGACTGGGCAGTGGTCGCAACTTTCTGCATTCTTTTCCGCTCCTGGACGTTCAAGTTGCCGAACCAAGCCACGATGCAACCAGTCAGCAAGCTCTCTACTGTGCATCCTTGACAGACCAACTCTCCGTAATCTACTCAGGAAGCAGAGGCGCTGATCTGCTTTCTTTATGATTGCATCAGTGGCTGGGACCAGGAAAGATCTTTGGAAATATGCACGCCCAGGAATTTGAAGTTCTTGACCCTTTCCACCATCGTCCCGTTGATATAAACGGGATTGTGGGAGAGGAAAAGACTTTAAAAAGTAGTAAACACTGCCCAGTCCATCATCGGCTCTGACCTTCCTTCCATCGAGGGGATTTATCGCAGTCGCTGCCTCAAAAAGGCTGGCAGCATCATCAAGGACCCACACCATCCTGGCCACACACTCATCTCCCCGCTACCTTCAGATAGAAGGTACAGGAGCCTGAAGACTGCAACAACCAGGTTCCGGAATAGCTACTTCCCCACAGCCATCAGGCTATTAAACCTGGCTCGGACAAAACTCTGAACATTAATAACCCATTATCTGTTATTTGCACTTTATCGGTTTATTTATTCATGTGTGTATGTATTTATATAATGACATATGGACACACTGATCTGTTTTGTAGTAAATATAACCATATAACAATTACAGCACGGAAACAGGCCTTCTCGGCCCTTCCAGTCTGTGCCGACCATTTATTTTCCCTTAGTCCCATCTACCTGCACTCAGACCATACCCCTCCATTCCCTTCCCGTCCATATACCTATCCAAATGCCTACTATGTTCTGTGTGCTGAAGCAAAGCAATAATTTCATTGTCCCATCAGGGACACATGACAATAAACTCACTTGAACTTGACTATCCCAACATTTAAGAAACATTTAGACAGCTACATGGATAGGACAGGTCTGGAGGGATATGGGCCAAACGCAGGCAGGTGGGACTAGTGCAGCTGGGTCCCGACCCATTCCTTCTCTCCAGAGATGCTGCCTGTCCCGCTGAGTTACTCCAGCATTTTGTACCGGGGACATGTTGACCAATGTGGGCAAGTCGGGCCACATGCAGTATGACTCTATATATCCCAAATATGGAATAATGGAACTAAGATTGTCAAGGGTTTGGACACGCTAGAGGCAGGAAACATGTTCCCGATGTTGGGGGAGTCCAGAACCAGGGGCCACATTTTAAGAATAAGGAGTAAGCCATTTAGAACGAAGACGAGGAAACACTTTTTCTCACCAGAGACCCGTGTTTGATCCTGAGTACGGGTGCTGTCTGAATGTAGCTTGTAACTTCTCCCTTGTGACAGCGTGGGTTTTCTCCAGGATCTTCGGTTTCTTCCCACATTCCAAATACGTACAGGTTTGTAGGTTAATTGGCTTGGTGTGAATGTAGGGTAGTGTCCCTCGTGTATAGGGTAGTGTTGAGTCAAGTCAAGTTTATTCATCACATACGCATACGGGATGTGCAGTGAAATGAAAAGTGGCCGTGCCTGCGGACTTTGTGCAACAAACAAACAAACAATCAACATACTTCAAACAGAATCACATGTTCTTTTCCATTATAAAATATTGTGGGCGGTATTGTGGTACAGTAACTGTTGTAGAGTTAGTCCCTGGTGAGATAGGAGTTTACAGTCCGAATGGCCTCTGGGAAGAGACTCCTTCTCATCCTCTCCGTTCTCACAGCATGGCAACAGAGGCATTTGCCTGACCGTAGCAGCTGGAACAGTCCGTTGCAGGGGTGGAAGGGGTCTCCCATTATCTTGTTGGCTCTGGAGTTGCATCTTCTGATGTATAGTTCCTGCAGAGGGGCGAGAGAAGTTCCCATAGTGCGTTCGGCCGAACGCACTACTCTCTGCAGAGCCTTCTTGTCCTGGGCAGAGCAATTCCCAAACCAGATCGTGATGTTTCCGGACAAGATGCTTTCTACAGCTGCAGAGTAGAAGCACTGGAGGATCCTCGGAGACACTCTGAATTTCCTCAATTGCCTGAGGTGGTAAAGGCGCTGCCTTGCCTTACTCACGAGTGCTGCAGCGTGCGATGTCCATGTCAGATCCTCAGAGATGTGGACTCCCAGGTATTTAAAACAGCTCACCCCATCTCTATACTGTGGGGATCCGGTGCGGAGTTGGTGGGCTGAAGGGCCTGCTTCCGCTCTCTATCTCTAAAACTAAAACTGCCGTTCAATCATGGCTGATCTATTTATATTATTTGCTATTATGCTCCATAAGACGGGTATTTATTTGATGCCATTTAAAACATCCCAAGGCCCTCTAGTAGCTGCTGCTCAGAGGGCGGTGGAGGCAGGTTCTCTGGATGCTTTCAAGAGAGAGCTAGATAGGGCTCTTAAAAATAGTGGAGTCAGGGGATAATGGGAGAAGGCAGGAACGGGGTACTGATTGGGGATGATCAGCCATGATCACATTGAATGGCGGTGCTGGCTCGAAGGGCCAAATGGCCTACTCCTGCACCTATCGTCTATGGTCTTGTAAAGATATGTAAACACAGTACTCTGTAAAACCTATTTTGAGGAAGCGCCTCTTGTAGATCCCTATGATGGCGGGGAGGTCAATACTCATGTTGGACTGGGCAGCGTTCACCACTCTTTGCAATATTCTTCGTTCCTGGGCGTTCTCACAAAATTCCACCGTCCATCGCGCATTTCTCACCCCTCCCCTTTAAGCAATCCGTGGCCTTCATGACACCCTGACCAGACTGATTCCTGGGATGTCAGGACTTTCATATGAGGAAAGATTGGATAGACTCGGTTTGTACTCGATGGAATTTAGAAGATTGAGGGGGGATCTTATAGAAACCTACAAAATTCTTAAGGGGTTGGACAAGCTAGATGCTGGAAGATTGTTCCCGATGTTGGGGGAGTCCAGAACAAGGGGTCACAGTCTAAGGATAAGGGGGAATTCCTTTAGGACTGAGATGAGGAAAACATTCTTTACACAGAGAGTGGTGAGTCTCTGGAATTCTCTGCCACAGAAGGTAGTTGAGGCCAGTTCATTGGCTATATTTAAGAGGGCGTTAGATGTGGCACTTGTGGCTAAAGGGATCAGGGGGTATGGAGAGAAGGCAGGTACGGGATACTGAGTTGGATGATCAGCCATGATCACATTGAATGGCGGTGCAGGCTCGAAGGGCCGAATGGCCTACTCCTGCACCTATTTTCTATGTTCTATGTTCGAGTTGCCAAACTTGTAGTTAATGGCTTCCCTATATATGTGATGCTCATCCAGTGTTCTTTTCCTCCATGTGACTTGCATGCGAGCAACAGGAGAGATCACACTGACCTTGCGATCGCCAGCCTGTAGCGCAGTGCTGCTGTTGTTTGTGTTTTGTGGCCAAGAGGTTCACAAATAGACGAGAGTGACTCATGCCAAGTTATCAATAAGGAATGAAAACGTTGCTGTTGGTAACATGGAACTGCTGGTCTTGCTGTTAGAAAGTGAAAGGCAACAGATAGAGTTCTTGTGGAGGGGATGTTTTCATTGGTGGGAGAGCCCGGGACAAGAGGCCATTACTTCAGAATAAAAGGACGTACTTTTAGAAAAGACGTGAGGAAGAACTTCTTTAGTGGGTGGCGAATCTGTGGAATTCATTGCCACAGACGGCTGTGGAGGCCAAGTCAATGCTTATATTTAAGGTGGAGATTGATAGATCCTTGATTAGTACGGGTGTCAGGGGTTATGAGGAGAGAGAGAGAGAGATGGATTAGCCGTGGTTGAATGGCGGAGTAGACTTGATGGGCCGAATGGCCTAATTCTTCTCCTATAACCTCGATCATGACTGAATCAACTATCTGTTGACATCCTGATGGCTTTTCTGTTGCTTTTTCCTTAAAACAGCCTGCATCTGCAAGAGGAATTGGGATCCAAGTTATTCACAGATGGAATCAGATCCCCAAGAAGCGACCTCTGCTGGTTCAGAAGTAAGAATGTATCTTCCTTTATCTACATTTACACTTATGTGGATGTACATATGCATTTTTTTTCCTGGACAGTTTAATTACCACCAGTTCTCACAAAATTCCACCGTCCATCGCGCATTTCTCACCCCTCCCCTTTAAGCAATCCGTGGCCTTCATGACACCCTGATCCAATCTTCCATCTCCACAAAGTGAGGCCAAATGCAAATTGGAGGAACAGCAGCTCACATTTTGTTTGGGCAACTTGTAACCCTGCAGAATGAACGTTGATTTCACTAATTAAAATGCCCTTTCTGCATTAGTGGTCGCGTACAATCTTCCCAGGTGAAGCAATGACCCCTTGCATTTCTTCTCAATGTAGTAGGCCACATTTGCCATTCCTGATGTGGTCTATAGATTAGAGAAACCAAATGGGGAAAGGATGATTTGCTTTGCAACCGCCCTGAGCTTCTTACTACCTGCCTCTTTAACTCTCCAAGGCAGCCACAAAATGCTGGAGAAGGAGTGGGTGACTTTGCGGGTCGAGACCCTTCTCCAGATCCGAGACGTCAACCATTTGCTTCTCTCCAGAGATACTGCCTGTCCCGCTGAGTTACTCCAGCATTTAGTGTCTGCCTTCAATTTAATCCAGCATCTGCAGTTCCTTCCTCCACTCTTTAAAGGGCCTGTCCCACTGTACGAGCTAATTCAAGAGTTCTCCGAGTTTCCCCTGATTCGAACTCGGAGAATTATGGTAATGGCTGCTCGTCGGTACTCGGGGCTCTCGTGGACATTTTTCAACATGTTGAAAAATCTTCACGAGCTTACCGCGCATTTCCCAAGTACCTGCCGTTTGCGTTACGAGCCGCTAAGAGACGTCCCGAACTCCGACGTACCCGCCACGTACATTCTACGTGCTTACCACGAGCTTGATTTTTTTTTTTTAACTCTGGAGAGCTCTTGAATTAGCTCTTTAGGCCCATTAATCCCCATCTCTCCTATTTTGACCCGTCCATCTGCAATCTTCTGCACTGTTATACAATGAGGTCCAACGCAAACCTGAGGAACAACTAAACACCTCATCTTCTGTCCGGCCATATTACAGCTTTGGGATTCAATGTGGAATTGCTCACCTTTCACTAATTCTGCCTATGCAATGTGTGCTGGCACCAGTAACGTCTGCTGTAAACTGTCCAACCGTAATGTTGGCTCGGGTTTTTCTCTCCCCATTAGAACATAGAGCAGCACAACACATGAACAGGCCCTGCGACCCACAACATCCGTGCTGAACATGATACCAAGCTAAACTAATCACCTCTGCCCGTACACGATCCATATTCCGCCATTCCCTGCATATCCATGTGCCTATCTAAATGCCACTATTGTATCTGCCTGCACCACCACTCCTAGCTGTGTGTTCCAGGCACCGGCCACTCTCTGTATAAAACAAAAAACCTGCCCGCACACATCTCTTTTAAATTTTGCTCCCTCACCTGAAAGGTATGCCTTCTAGTCTTTGACATTTCCACCCTGGGTAAAAGGTCTGACTGTCTACATTATCTATGCTTCTCATAATTGTATACACTTCTTTCTGATCTCCCCTCAGCCTCCAAAGCTCCAGAGAAAACAACCCAACTCTCCTTGTAGTTTAAGAAAGAACTACAGATGCTGGAAAATTCGAAGGTGGACAAAAATGCTGGAGAAACTCAGCGGGTCAGGCAGTATCACCCGCCGAGAATCTCCAGCATTTTTGTCTACCTTCTCCTTGTAGTTAATTCCTTCTAACCCAGGATATTAGCGTAACCTGCTTAACATGACCCATACCCCTGCTATTAACCACTGCAACTAATAGTGGCTGCCATCAGAAATCATATAGAAGATAAATTGTAATCACCTTTTTAACTTTAGTTTAGTGTAGAGATACAGCGCGGAAACAGGCCCTTCGGCCCACCGGGTCCGCGCCGACCAGCGATCCCCGCATATTAACGCTATCCTACACCCACTAGGGACAATATTTGATTTAACATTTAGCCTACAAACCTGTACATCTTTGGAGCGTGGGGGGAAACCGAAGATCTCGGAGAAAACCCACGCAGGTCACGGGGAGAACATACAAACTCCATACAGACAGCACCCGTAGTCGGGGTCAAACCCGGGTCTCTGGTGCTGCATTTGCTGTAAGGCAGCAACTCTACCGCTGCGCCTCTGTGACTAACCTGTTTGATTTCATTTATTACTCTATAATAGAAACATAGAAATTAGGTGCAGGAGTAGGCCATTCGGCCCTTCGAGCCTGCACCGCCATTCAATATGATCATGGCTGATCATCCAACTCAGTATCCCGTACCTGCCTTCTCTCCATACCCTCTGATCCCCTTAGCCACAAGGGGATCAGAATAGAATTCCATATGTCCAATACATTGCTTCCTTTCATCTTCTCTGCAACTTAAACTATTTTTATTTTTCCCCAGTTCTGACAAAAGATTTTGGACCTGAAATGTTAACTGTGAATGAGCTGTTCCACTGTGGCGACCTAATCCGCGAGTTCAGAAGAGTTTGCCTTCGACTCATACTCGCGGCATGGTCGACTCGAGGTCTTGGGAGGTCTTTGTAACTCTCCTTCGTGCTCAAGAGTAGTTCCCGCATACTCGAGGCCTCAGCTAGGTCGTGGCGTTTTTTTTCAACATGCTAAAAAATGCCTGCGAGTTTAAAAAAAGGTCGCCATGGAAAAAAATCGATATTTTTCTTACTCGTAGGTTTAGTCGTAGTAGGTCGGCATGTTAGTCGTAGGTAATCAAGCGTAGTCGAAGGAGGTCGTCTTCGCTCTCCACTATTCGGTGTACAATTTTCCCGAAGCTAGTCGAAGCTAGTCTTCAACATAGTCGAAGGAGGTCTTCTACATAGTTGAAGGAGGTCTTCAACATGACACTTTTTAAAACTCTCTTAAACTCTTCTAAACTCGCCAATTAGGTCGCTGCAGTGGGACAGCCCCTTTATGTATCCATAGATGCTGCCTGACATGTTGAGAGTTTCCAACATTTTTTGTTCATGTTGATGGCTGCAGACAAATTTAGCTGGAAACATTTTCAAATATTGCAATGTCTTTCTTTTCCTTGCTCTAGATACTTGCACAGACCCTACCTCATTGGTAACAGTAAATTTGATTTAAGAATTTACGTCTATGTAACCTCATATGATCCTCTACGGATATACATGTTTACAGATGGCCTGGTCCGTTTTGCAAGCTGCAAGTAAGTTTATAAAGACAATAGAACGGAATAGTAACTGGTTACTGCCATTAAATTTGAGTCTCGGGGGATTGTATATTTTATGCGTCTTCCAATTATTTATTCCAATATAAATGTCACGTTTATTTGCTCTTTGAGTATTGTAATTTGGAATTGGGTTGATTAATTGAAGATAGTCACAAAATGCTGGAGTAACTCAGCGGGCGGGATCTCAGGGGAGAAGGAATGGGTGACATTTCGAGTCGAGACCCTTCTTCAGACTGAGAGTCAAGAGAGAGGGAGTCTATGGATATGGAGGGGTAAGGTGTGAAAAGGTCAGATCAAAGCAGACGATGATAAGGAAATGTAGAGTGGTTCATTGTTAGCTGAGGGGAAGGCATAAAATCAATAGACAATAGGTGCAGGAGTAGACCATTCGGTCCTTCGAGCCAGCACCGCCATTCAATGTGATCATGGCTGATCTTCCCTATCAGTACCCCGTTCCTGCCTTCTCCCCATATCCCCTGACTCCGCTCTCTTTAAGAGCCCTACCTAGCTCTCTCTTGAAAGCATATAGAGAACCGGCCTCCACCGCCCTCTGAGGCAGAGAATTCTACAGACTCACCACTCTCTGTGAGAAAAAGTGTTTCTTCGTCTCCGTTCTAAATGGCTTACTCCTTATTCTTAAACTGTGGCCCCTGGTTCTGGACTCGCCCAACATCGGGAACATGTTTCCTGCTTCTGCCGTGTCCAAACCCTTAACAATCTTATATGTTTCAATGAGATCCCCTCCCATCCTTCTAAACTCCAGAGTGTACAAGCCCAGCTGCTCCATTCTCTCAGCATATGACAGTCCCGCCATCCCAGGAATTAACCTTGTAAACCTACGCTGCATTCCCTCAATAGCAAGAATGTCCTTCTTCAAATTAGGGGACCAAAACTGCACACAATACTCCAGGTGTGGCCTCACTAGGGCTCTGTACAACTGCAACAAAATCAGTAAAATTAATCAGAAGGACAGTGAAACTAGGGTAGGGGAATGTCAAACAGGTAAAGCAAGGGTTACTTGAAGTCAGAGACATCAATGTTCATACCGCTGGGGTGTAAGCTGCCCAAGCGAAATATGAGGTGCTGTTCCTCCAATCTGCGTTGGGCCTCACTCTGACATTTTTTTAGTTGAAGTGCTGAAACATTTGACCCATTTTGCTTTTTTTTGGTTTAGTCTCAGTCTTGTAGCATGCATTCAAATGACAGGCCCTCTCTCATGCTAGTTTTTTTCTCAACATTTGCTTGGCCTTCACCACCAATATATATATATATTGTAAAGTTCATCAAGGGTTTGATTTTTTGATTGAAAACATCTTGCATTTGAGTAGAAGCAGTCTGAAGAAGGGTCTCGACCCGAAACGCCACCTATTCCTTCGCTCCATAAATGCTGCCTCACCCGCTGAGTTTCTCCAGCAATTTTGTATACCTTTGATTTTCCCAGAATCTGCAGTTCTTTCTTAAACAATTGAGTAGAAGCAAGTTATCCGAGAAGTTAAACTCCATACAAGTCCTCCATTGAATTTTCTGGCAACTGCTGCTCTGGCACCTTCTTCGTTCACGACAAAATGATGAGAACGCACATAAAATCCCCTCCCCCACAAACCCCCCTTCCCCCCCCCCCCCCCCCCCCCCCCGCCTCCGCGGAAATGTGGCAGCCAGTCCGGGTGAGGTGGCCGATCTCGACCTCATCGGGAACTCCGTGCTGTTCGGCAGGTTGAATTTCCCCCCTGTGGCCGGGGCTCTGGAACTCCGGCCCGGAGCCAACAGATCCATTTCCATAGCCAACTTCCGAGGCCGACTTTGTGTGCTGGGGCCTTGGCTCCATGGCGGCATAGATGGGCCATTCCCGTACCGTTGGGCAGTTTTCATTTCTCCTTTTTTATCTAATGTAAAAATCAAGCCTTTAATCGACATAGTTCAAGTACAAGTTCAGATTACATTTATTGTCACATGCACCAATTGGTGCAGTGAGGTCTGAGTTACATAGACTGGGCACATCAGATAGCTGGCAACAATGTAGTGGGTACATATCTGGAATGTGTGGGAGGAGAGCTTCTGGGTCACTATATTGTGGAAATCACTATTGAAAAGGCGACATTCAATGTACAAATGTACTGCAGCGCAACAAGAAAAAGAGTTAAAATAAGGGGTGGCACGATGGCGCAGCGGTAGAGTTGCTGCCTTACAGCGCCAGTGATCCGGGATCAATCCTGTCTACGGGTGCTGTCTCTACGGAGTTTGTACGTTCCCCCCGTGACTACGTAGGTTTTCTCCAGGTGCTCCGGTTTCCTCCCACACCCCAAAGACGTGCAGGCTTGCAGGTTAAATGACTTTGGTAAAATTCTAAATTGTCTCCAGTGAGTTAGATGGGGTTGATGTACAGGGTGATCGCTGGCCGCTGCTATCTCGGTGGGCCGAAGGGACTGTTTCCATGCTGTATCTATAAAGTCTAAAGTAAAGTAAAACTGCGGTAAAGAGATCCTTAGGAAATAGTATCCAAAAGTGATCAAAATTGACAATCTGAAACAGATGGATGCAGGAAGAATGCTTTCCTAGATTGAGGCTAGATTAAGATCAGGGGTCTTATTCTGAATAAAGTTTAGGGCAGGTTTGAGAAGAATTCTTCACGTTCGTGGTGAACGTTTGGCGTTCTCTACCCCGCTTGACAGAGGAACACCATCGTTATACATATTGAAAACAGATGCGCAGCTTTCTAGGTTTGAAGGGAACTCTTTGCCACAGACGTCTGGGGCGGCCAAGTCAATGAATATTTTTAAGGCTGAGATTGATAGATTCTTGATTAGTACAGGTGTCAGGGGTTATGGGGTGAAAGCAGGAGAATGGGGTTAGGAGAGAAAGATCAACCATGATTGAATGGAGGAGTAGCCTTGACGGGCTGAATGGCCTAATTCTGCTCCTATTACTTATGACCTTATGAATCGAGGGATACCAGGATAACGCCTTAAAATGACACTGAGGTAGAAGAGACGCATATACTAGATGAATGGCAGAGCAAGCACAAAGAAAATAGACACATAGTGCTGGAGTAACTCAACGGGAGCTGCAGCATCTCTGGAGAGAAGGGATGGGTGATGTTTCGGTTCAAGACCCTTCTTCAGTCTGCGATGCTGCCTATCCTGCTGAGTTACTCCAGCATTTAGTGTCTACGGTGTAAACCGGCAACTGCGGTTCCTTCCCATTCATTCAGGCACAAAGAAAATCTGGTCTACGCCATAGCTTATGGAAGGACTGTTTAGAAGTCTGATAACATAAGGGAAGGGGCTGGTCCAGACAAAGAACATATATAGTACAATGTTAATCACAACTTGTTATGAAATATGGTTAATTTGCCAGTGTTGCTTCAGATGCATTCTTTGGTGTTCGTTTTCTAGGTCTGCACAAAACTTGAGAGTCTTCAATTTACAACAGTCTTTAATGCTTTACCCCAGGGGTGGGGAACCTGCCTAGGCCATTATGTGCGGCCTTTTGAATGATTCCAAATTTTGTAGAACAAATCCTTTTATTTTTATTAATATGTTTTTGTTCATCTACTATTATTTTTATTTTAATCTTAAAATGAACGTATTTAAAATACCAAAGAGTAAAAGAAGATTCAACGAAATAATCCTCCCCGACTAACGGCCGCAATTAAAACATTAGTAAGTCATGAGAGCTATTTTAACAAAATAATGTACATTTTGAAGTATATCTAATTGAAGTTTCTTGGATGTGGCTTTATTAGATTACAGCTAACTTAATGCGGCATTCCGATCTGAAAAGGTTCCCCACCCCAGCTTTACCCAATGCTGGTAGCAAGATTACTCAAAATGGCTGCACACTCACTCACTACAGGAAAAAACTGTATACAAAACATTTCCCTTTGTCCTGTGCAGCGCCACCTGCTACACGGGAGGAGCAAGGGGTCCTCCCACCCCACACAGTCCACCAAACATCACACTTTCCCTCTTTACAACGCTAACATGTTTATTTTTCTTTCTATTGATCAGGTATTCATCTTCCATGAAGAGTCTTAGTAACAAATTTATGCATCTCACAAACTACAGTGTAAATAAACTAAATGCAGAATACAAGCCCAACAGTGATGGAAAGCTCTGTCAAGGTCATAAGTGGTAAGTCAAAAATTTTTGGACTTTTTTACGTCGCGCGGTGCTCTGTTCTGGAATGCACTGGACTACTTTCTATTCCCCTAGATGTGTCCATCTCCAACAGAACTCACACTGACTCAACACTATTAAGTTTGAGCCACGTTGGTAGTATACTTGGGCAAAACTAAAGTAGCCAGGCCAAAGTAATCTATACACTATGTGTTGGAATGAACTGCAGAGGCTGGTTTATACTGAAGATAGACACAAAATTGCAGGAGTAACTCAGCGGGTCAGGCAGCATCTCTGGAGAAAAGGAATAGGTGACGTTTCGGGTTGAGGCCCTTCTTCAGACTGAGAGTCAGAGGTGAGGGAATCTAGAGGCATAAAAAGGTAACGAACAAATCAGAGCCAGCACTGATGATTCAAGAAAGGTGGAGCCCACAAAGGTCTATTGTTGCTGCCCTTTTTGTCCTGGGCTGCTTCCACACGCAAGGTCGCAAGTAAATTGGAGTAACAGCACCTCATATTTTGCCTGGGCAGCTTACAACCCGACAGTATGAATATTAATTTCTCTAATTTCAGATAGCCTTTGCATTCCTTCTCTCTCCGTCTCTCCCCCAACCCTAGTCACCTTGCTAGATGCACTGTTTGTATCCCTTCATTATCACCTCTTCCACAGCCAACAATGGACCATTGTGGGCTCTGCCTTTCTTGAGTCATCGGTGCCGGCATGAACTTGTTACCTGGAAGAAAATAAAGCACAACAAAAATAAAGCACAAAGGGTGGCATGGTGGCACAGCGGTACAGCTGCTGCTTACAGCGGCTGAAACACGGGTTCGATCCTGACTACGGGTGCTGTCTGTACGGAGTTTGTACGTCCTCCCCGTGGCCGCGTGAATTTTCTCCGAGATCTTCGGTTTTCCCCCACACTCCAAAGATGTACAGGTTTGGCATGGTATAAATGTAAAAATTAGAAACATAGAAACTAGGTGTAGGAGTAGACCATTCGGCCCTTTGAGCCAGCACCGCCATTCAATATGATCATGGCTGCTCATCCAAAATCAGTACCCTGTTCCAGCTTTCTCCCCATATCCCTTGATTCCCTCTGCCCTAAGAGCTAATCTCTAACTCTCTCTTGAAAATTGTCCCCAGTGTGTGTGGGATAGTGTGTAATGGCACATTTGTCTGTTTTACATAGCCAAGCTCAAAGATGCACAGTGCCACAACTAAGTATATCTGCTACCTCACAGTGCCAGCAATGAAGCTCCCACAGCGCTATCTTTGGTGCAAATGTTTGTTTTTTAGTTTATTACAGATTAAATGTACAGCATACAGCATACACTTGAGTCCAAGCTGACCAGCATCCCCATACACTGTCACTATTCTACACTCTTGGGACAATTTTCAATTCCTACCGAAGCCAATTAACCTACAAACTTGTACGTCTTTGGAGTGTGGGAGGAAACCGGAGCACCCGGAAAAAAGTCACGCGGTCACGAGGAGAACGTTGAAACTTTGTACAGACAGCACCCGTTGTCGGGATCGAACCCGGGACTCTGGCGCTGTGAGGCAGCAACTCTACACTGCGCCACTGCGTTGGGGGAGTGCAGCGTAGGTTCACCAGGTTAATTCCCGGGATGGCGGGACTGTCATATGCTGAGAGAACGGAGCGGCTGGGCTTGTACACTCTGGAGGTTAGAAGGATGAGAGGAGATCTTATTGAAACATGTAAGATTAGCGGGACAGGCAGCATCTCTGGAGAGAAGGAATGGGTGACGTTTGCACTTGGATACGCTAGAGGCAGGAAACATGTTCCCGATGTTGGGGGAGTCCAGAACCAGGGGCCACAGTTTATAATAAGGGGTAAGCCATTTAGAACGGAGATGAGGAAAGACTTTTTCACGCAGAGAGTTGTGTGTCTGTGGAATTCTCTGCCTCAGAGGGCAGTGGAGGCCGGTTCTCTGGATACTTTCAAGAGAGAGCTCGATAGGGCTCTTAAAGATAATGGAGTCAGGGGATATGAGGAGAAGGCAGGAACGGGGTACTGATGGGGGATGATCAGCCATGATCACATTGGATGGCGGTGCTGGCTCGAGGGGCCGAATGGCCTACTCCTGCATCTATTATCTATTGATTAGTTCATGAGTAATAGGAGCAGAATTAGGCCATTCGGCCCAAGTCTACTCCCCCATTCAATCATAGCAGATCTAACCTTCCCTCTCAACCCCATTCTCCTGCCTTCTCCCCATAACCCCTGACATCCGTGTTGTCAGTGCTATTCTTTCCCGTCCCATGTCGGGTATTTCCCAGCCACGCTGGTCTTCCGTGTCTTCAAACTTGCTCTTCTCGCTTGGTTTTATTACTCGACGTACAGGTGAACTGATGGCATAAATTGCTGTTTCCCCTCCTTTCTAGGAGTCTTAAGGCACTGTGGCTGTATCTTAATCAAAAGGGAGTGAAGATCGACCAATTACAGGAACAAATGAAGGATGTGATCATTAAAACAATCATAGCGTGAGTAATAACGCTTGTCTGGGTATAACAAATACGTTTTGTTATTCTTCTCTGCATTTTATTGGGATGCGTCACGGCTTGGTCTGGGAACAGTTCCATCCAAGACCACAAGAAATTGTAGCCAAGACCATCACCCAAAACCCATTGCACGTCGCCCAAGTTGCACCGGCTTCTCGTCTTCACCCAACAAACAGCTTATAACGGCCCATTTCCTTTATCATCGTTACTTTTTTCCATGTCTTTCGTTCCCTGTTCTTTATCTCTAGAGTTAAAGATAAGACTTTTGCCTTCCATCAAAGTGAGGATTGTTGGAGATTCACTGTGATGGATGTCTGTGTAAATTGTGTTAAGTCTGGGTCTTGGTTTTTTTTGTAATGTTAAGACTGTAGAAAATGCAATTCCGTTCAAACCAAGCTGTTTGAATGACGATAAAAGGCATTCTATTCTATTCTATTCTCTATCTCTCTCTATATCTCTCATTTTCCTTTCCCCTGATGACTAGTTTGAAGAAGGGTCTTGACCTGAAACGGCCTTGCACAAACGTCACCCATTCCTTCTCTCCAGGGATGCTACCTGTCCCGCTGAGTTACTCCAGCATTTTGTGCCTCCCTTCCGCTGACTCCATCTACACTTCACGCAGATCGGCAAGGCCAGCAGCATAATCAAGGACGCGTCACACCCTGGCCACTCTCTCTTCACCCCTCTCCCATCAAAACGTATAGAAGTGTGAATACGCATACCTCCAGATCCAGGGACAGTTTCTTCCCAGCTGTTATTAAGCAACTGAACCACCTTACCGCAACCAGAGAGCAGTCCTGAACTACTATCTACCTCATCAGGGACCCTCGGACTAGAAACATAGAAAACAGGTGCAGGAGGAGGCCATTCGGCCCTTCGAGGCAGCACCGCCATTCATTGTGATCATGGCTGATCATCCCCAATCAATAACCCGTGCCTGCCTTCTCCCCATATCCTTTGATTCCACTAGCCCCATGAGATCTATCTTTAATCGGACATTAATTTCCACATACCTTGACCACTGAATTAATTTCCACATACCTCAACTCCATCCTATCCCCACTGGTCCAATCCCTCCCTCCCTATGTCCAAGACACATCACACACTGTTCGTCTCTTCAACGACTTCCGTTTGCCAGGCCCCCACTCCCTCATCTTTACCATGGATGTCCAGTCACTCTACCCCTCCATCCCCCACCAGGAGGGTCTGAAAGCCCTCCGTTTCATCCTCGAACGCAGAAACAGCCAATTTCCATCTACCAATACTCTCCTCCGCCTCCCAGAGCTGGTCCTTACCCTCAACAACCTTTCCTTCGACTCCTCCCACTTCCACCAAATCCAAGGTGTATCTATGGGCACTCGCATGGGCCCCAGCTATGCCTGTCTGCCTCTTTGTAGGGTGGGTCGAACAATCCCTGTCCCAGGCGTACACTGGCACTATCCCCGAACTCTACCTCCGCTACATTGACAACTGCATCGGTGCTGCCTCCTGCACCCATGCAGAACTCACTGACTTCATCAACCTCACCACTAATTTTAACCCTGCACACAAATTCACTTGGACCATCTCCGACACCTCCCTACCGTTTCTAGATCTCACCGTCTCCATCACAGGAGGCAGACTATTGGCCGACATCTACTACAAACCTACCGACTACCATGGCTATCTAGACTACACTTCTTCCCGCCCTGCTTCCTGTAAAGACTCCATCCCCTACTCCCAATTCCTCCGTCTACGCTGCATCTGCGCCCAGGATGAGGTTTTCCATACCAGGTCAGCAGAGATGTCTTCGTTCTTTAGGGAACAGGGGTTCCCTTCTTCTATTATATATGAGGCTCTCACAAGGGTCTCCTCGATATCCCGCAGCTCCACTCTTGCTCTCCCTCCCCACATTCGTAAGGACAAAGTGCCCCTTGTCCTCGCCTTCCACCCCACCAGCCGTCGCATGCAGCATATAGTCCTCGGCCATTTTCGCCAGCTCCAACGGGATCCCACTACTGGTCACATCTTCCCATCTCCACCCCTTTCTGCTTTCTGCAGAGACTGTTCCCTCCGCCATTCCACGGTCAACTAGTCCCTTTCCACCCAAACCACCCCCTCCCCATGTACTTTCCCCTGCAACCGCAGGAGATGCAACTTGTCCCTTTACCTCCTCCCTCGACTCCGTCCAAGGACCCTGACAGTCTTTACAGGTGAGGCTGAGGTTCACTTGCACCTCCTCCCACCTCATCTACTGCATCAGCTGTTCCAGGTGTCAATTCCTGTACATCGGCGAGACCAAGCGCAGGCTCAGCGATCGTTTCACTGAGCACCTCCGCTCAGTCCGCCTAAACCTTCCTGATCTCTCTCTCTCTCTCTCTCTCTCTCTCTCTCTCTCTCTCTCTCTCTCGCTCTCTCGCTCTCTCGCTCTCTCGCTCTCTCGCTCTCTCGCTCTCGCGCTCTCGCGCTCTCTCTCTCCCCCCCTCTCCCCCTCTCCCCCTCTCCCCCTCTCCCCCTCTCCCCCTCTCCCCCTCTCCCCCTCTCCCCCTCTCCCCCTCCCCCTCTCCCTCTCCCTCCCCCTCCCCCTCCCCCTCTCCCCTTCTATGTTTTCCCACCAGTCTTACTATCTCCAACCTACATTTTATCTCTGTACCCACCGCCCACTCCACTGACATCAGTCTGAAGAAGGGCCTCGACCCGAAACGTCACCCATTCCTTCTCTCCAGAGATGCTCCCTGTCCCGCTGAGTTACTCCAGCATTTTGCGTTTACCTTTGATTTAAACCAACATCTGCACTTCTTTCCTACAGATTTAATCGGACTTTACTGGTTTTACCTTGTACTAAACTTTATTGCCTCATCATGTATCTGTACACTGTAAATGGCTGAATTGTGATCAAGTATTGTCTTTCCGCTGGCTGGTTGGCACGCAACAGAAGCTTTTCACTGTACCTCAGTACACTTCTGCTCCTTGCGTTTGAGGCAGCAGAAGTTATGCAACACCATCCAGGCGCTGTAGCCAGTTAGGCCGTCCGCATTCAGCTGCAGCAGGGTGATGCCATCCGGTTCGACGTCCATAGGTGCCCACCCTAACAAGGGCGCATGCTCCTGGTTGGCGCCAAGCCGCGGCGACTGAGGTTGCATTGGGGCTGCAAGCTGCGGCGACTAAGGTTGCATTTGGGCTGCAAGCTGCGGCGACTGAGGGTGCATTTGGGCTGCAAGCCGCGGCGACTGAGGTTGCATTAGGGCTGCAAGCTACGGCGACTGAGGTTGCATTAGGGCTGCAAGCCACGGCGACTGAGGTTGCATTAGGGCTGTAAGCTACGGTGACTGAGGTTGCATTAGGGCTGCAAGCTGCGGCGACTGAGGTTGCATTAAGGCTGCAAGCTGCGGCGATTGAGGTTGCATTATTCCTGCTGCTGTCTCTGCTTGTTGTCGTTCCCCTGACTAAGGTCAGTTGACAGGGCTCACTCACCACGGGGAGGTCTGAGCCCCACCAACATGAGCCCCCCCTCAGTTCACTAAAAATACTAAACTAAACTGAACTGCACTCTTTCATGAGGATAACAAGAGGATTTCAGTATAGGACCAACGAGGTTCTTCTGCAGTTGTATAGGGCTCTGGTGAGACCACATCTGGAGTATTGTGTACAGTTCTGGTCTCCTAATTTGAGGAAGGACATCCTTGTGATTGAGGCAGTGCAGCGTAGGTTCACGAGATTGACCCCTGGGATGGCGGGACTGTCATATGAGGAAAGATTGAAAAGACTAGGCTTGTATTCACTGGAGTTTAGAAGGATGAGGGGGGATCTTATAGAAACATATAAAATTATAAAAGGACTGGACTAGCTAGATGCAGGAATAATGTTCCCAATGTTGGGTGAGTCCAGAGCCAGGGGCCACGGTCTTAGAATAAAGGGGAGGCCATTTAAGACTGAGGTGGAAAAAAAACTTTTTCACCAAGAGGGTTGTGAATTTGTGGAATTCCCTGACACAGAGGGCAGTAGAGGCCAAGCCACTGGATGGATTTAAGAGAGAGTTAGATAGAGCTCTAGGGGCTAGTGGAGTCAAGGGATACGGGGCGAAGGCAGGCACGGGTTATTGATAGGGGACGATCAGCCATGATCACAATGAATGGCGGTGCTGGCTCGAAGGGCCGAATGGCCTCCTCCTGCACCTATTGTCTATGTTTCCAGCTTAATGGCATTGTTCCGTTAGCGGGGCGATCAAAACTAAACATAATAGTCCATGTGCGGCCTCACCAACATTTGACACAACTGCAACATAAAGTGTAGCGGCAGATTTTTATATCGTTCAAGTGATCCACCCTCTATGCTCGATTCACTCAATGTAGTGAGCATTGTTAACTTAAAATTGTTTTTT
Organism: Raja brachyura; assembly: GCA_963514005.1. The sequence goes on along the minus strand of OY740787.1, from coordinate 4,391,885 downwards.
TCATTGACATTAATACAGCCGGTTTAAGGTTTTATTAATTTTGTGTATTTTGGCTTTGCAGTTCTGAATCTTTCGTGAACAGTCAGATAAACCTGTATGTAAGAAACCGTTACACCTGCCATGAGCTCTTTGGATTTGACATAATGCTTGACGAGAACTTGAAAATGTGGGTTCTAGAAGTCAATATCTCACCAAGGTATCAGTATAACCATTGAAATGTTCAACTAGCGTAATTTATGTTGCGTCTAAGCTTGGCACTGGCAAGTTGGTGCATTCTTCTGAAAGATCTTTCAACTCTTATTGTAGATTCATATAGGGTCACATGGCGTGAAAACAGGCCCTTCGGCCCCACTTGGCAACTCCGACCAACATTGCCCCATCTACACTAGTCCCACCTGCCTGCATTTGACCCATATCCCCCTTAACCAATCCTATCCACGGACCGAGACCCTTCTTCAGACTGATGTTGGTGTGGTGGGGGGGGGGGGGGCGGGAAGAAGAGGCGGTGGCAGTGGGCTGTGGGGGAGCTGGGAAGCGGAGGGCAAACAGGGAGAAAGCAGGGACTACCTGAAATTGGAGAAGTCAATGTTCATACCGCTGGGTATGTTAATTCCCCCTCCTCTTCCCAGCTCTCTCACAGCCCACTGTCTCTGCCTCTTCCTTTCTTCTACCCCCCCCCCCCCCCAAAGCAGTTTGAAGAAGGGTCTCGACCCGAAACGTCACATATTCCTTTGCTCTATAGATGCTGCCTCACCCGCTGAGTTTCTCTAGCACTTTTGTCTACCTTCCAGCATCTGCAGTTCTTTCTTAAACTATCCATGGACCTGTCTGTTTCTTAAACGTTGCAATACCTGCCTCAACTACCTCCTCTGGCAGCTCGTTCCGAGCACCCACCACCCTTTGTGTAAAAAAAAAAGTTATCCCTCAGGTTCCTATTAAACCTCCCCCAAACCTTTATTCTCTGGTTCTCGTTTCTCCAACTCTGGGCAAGAAACTCGGTACGTTTACCTGATATATTCCTCTCATGATTTTCTGCACCTCTATTAGATCACCCCTCATGCTCTGGCACTCCAAGGAACAGAGTCCTGGCCTGCTCAACCTCTCCCTATAGCTCAGGCCCTCGAGACCCGGCAACATCTTCGTAAATTCTGGTTTATTCCCTGCATCAATCCAATTTGACAACATCTTTCCTATCACATGGTACCCAGAACAGAACTCTAAATGTGGCCTTATCAACGTCTTATATAACTGCAACTTGACCTCTCGACATTTATACTCAATACTGTGACTATTCCCTGCAGAAACTTGCTTTCATTCTGTTTCAACACCTGCTTTTTTCATCATCGTGTACAGCTGAAATCAGTCTAAGCAGAAAAGGTTGAATGAAATAAGTGGCAATGGTGATGTCCAACGGGTGCACAGTTTCAAAGGGAATTTAGGGACCAAGACACCGTGGCACATTACAGCCGGAAGAGTTGAGTTTAATTTTTAGTTTCGTTCGGAGATGCAACGTGGTAACAGGCACTACGGCCCACCGAGTCCACACTGACCAGCGATCCCCGCCCACTAACATTATCCTACACGCACACACACAAGGGGCAACTTACACTTATGCCAAGCCAATTAACTTACAAACCTTGTAGTGGTTTGGACTCTTTGGAGTGTGGGAGGAGACCAAAGGTCTTGGAGAAAACCGACCCACTCCGTACAGACAGCAGCCGTAGTCAGCATCGAACCCGGGTCCCTGGCGCTCTAAGGCAGCAATTCTACCGTTGTGCCACCATGCCATCCCTTGGTTTCCTTTTCCTGCAATGCCTTTTCTAACTGTCCACCAGAAGGCGCAAGGAACCAACTTGACATAAGTGTTAAAGAAGGAACTGCAGATGCTGGAGAATCGAGGGTTACACAAAAAGCTGGAGAAACTCAGCGGGTGCAGCAGCATCTAAGGAGCGAAGGAGATAGGCGACGTTTCGGGTCGAGACCCTTCTTCAGACATAAGTGTGCCTGTAAATCTTGAGTTCAACAGAGTAGTTAAAAGTTTTGAATGCATCTACTAAAAATGTATTTAATGGCTTATGGTGTAGGGAGAAGGATCCGGATCCTACTTTAGCTTAGTGTGAGGCAGGTTCCTTTGGCCCACCGAGACCACGCAGACCGCCGACCACCGTCTCTCACTTGTTCTATTTTAGCCCACTTTCTCGTCCACTACTAACAGACCAGGGGCAATTTTCAGAAGGCCAATTAGCCTGCAAACCCGCACGTCTTTGGAATGTGGAGTGAAACCGGTGCACCCGCAGTGAACTCCCGCGGTCACAGGGAGAACGTGCGAGCTCCACATACACAGCATCCGCGGTCACAGGGAGAACGTGCGAGCTCCACATACACAGCATCCGCGGCCACGATCGGACCCGGATCTACATAGTGGATCTACATAGGGCCGGCACAGTGGCGCAGCGGTAGAGTTGCAGCCATGCAGCACCGAAGACCCGGCTTCCATCCTGACTGTACTTTGGTGCTGGCTGTACGGAGTTTATGTTCTCCGCTTGGCCATGTGGGTTTTTACCGGGGAGCTCCAGTTTCCTCCCACATTCCAAAGATGTACAAGTCCGTACGTTAATTGGCTTGGTAAAGATTGTAAATTGTCCCTAGTGTGTAGGATAGTGCTAGTGTATGGGGATCGCTAGTCAGGGTGAACTTGGTGGGTCGAAGGGCCGGTTTCTGCTCTGTATCTCTAAACTACTACCCCTGCTACTGTGCCATCCAAGGCACTCTGTATACTCTGGAGTTTAGAAGGATGAGAGGAGATCTTATTGAAACGTATTTAGGGCTTAGACGCACTAGAGGCAGGAAACATGTTCCCGATGTTGGGGGAGTCCAGAACCAGGGGCCACAGTTTAAGAATAAGGGGTAAGCCATTTAGAACGGAGACGAGGAAACACTTTTTCTCACAGAGAGTTGTGAGTCTGTGGAATTCAGAGGGCGGTGGAGGCCGGTTCTCTGGATATTTTCAACAGAGAGCTAGATAGGGCTCTTAAAAATAGTGGAGTCAGGGGATATGGGGAGAAGGCAGGAACGGGGTACTGATTGGGGATGATCAGCCATGATCACATTGAATGGCGGTGCTGGCTCGAAGGGCCGAATTGCCTCCTCCTGCACCTATTGTCTATTATCTATTGTCAAGGCGAGTTGATAGATAATATTGAGATGGAGTCTTATTTGACCTGAACTTTCAATACTACTTCTCTCACCACAAGTGCTGCCTGTTGATTTACACAAAAAGCTGGAGAAACTCAGCGGGTGCAGCAGCATCTAAGGAGCGAAGGAGATAGGCGACGTTTCGGGTCGAGACCCTTCTTCAGACTGGTCAGGGATCAGGGAAACGAGAGATATAGACGGTGATGTGGAGAGATAAAGAACAATGAATGAAAGATATGCAAAAAAGTGTTGGTGATAAAGGAAACAGGCCATTGTAAGCTGTTTGTAGTGTGAAAATGAGAAGCTAGTGCGACGGGGGGGGGGGGGGGGGGGGGGGGGAAGGAATGTCAGGGCCCGAGGGCTGAGGAGAGATGGGGAGGAGCAGTCTGGGTTAACAGAATTGAGAAAATTCAATGTTTAAGCCCAGAGGATGCAGACTCCCAAGCGGAATATGAGGTGCTGTTCCTCCAACTTGCGGTGTTGCTCACTGTTGATTTAAATGTTTCTGACATTTTCATTCACATTTCCAACATCAACCTTTTAATTTGTTTTTTGAAGGCTTATTTCCAAATAGAAAGTCATCTAATTGAGAGCTTAGCTTACAATTACAGCACAGAAACAGGCCCTTCGGCCCACCGAGTCCGCACCGACCAGCAATCCCACACATTAGCAGTATCCTACACACACACTAGGGATTTTTTTTTTTTTTTAAATATACGTATGACTGTAGGCATGAAATTTCGTTCAGACCAAAAGGTCTGAATGACAATAAAGGTAGTTCAATTCAATTTACATTTTGTACCAAGCCAATTAACCTACAAAACCAGTAGGCCTTTGGAGCGTGGGAGGAAACCGATGATCTCAAAGAAACCCACGTGCAAACTCCGAAGATAGACACAAAAAACTGGGGGTTGCACAAAAAGCTGGAGAAACTCAGCGGGTGCAGCAGCATCTAAGGAACGAAGGAGATAGGCGACGTTTCGGGTCGAGACCCTTCTTCAGACCCGAAATGTCGCCTATCTCCTTCGCTCCTTAGATGCTGCCGCACCCGCTGAGTTTCTCCAGCTTTTTGTGTAACCCTCGATTCTCCAGCATCTGCAGTTCCTTCTTGAACACAAAAAGCTGGGGTAACTCAGCGGGACAGGCAGCAACTCTGGAGAGAAGGGATGGGCGACGTTCTGGGTCGAGACCCTTCTACGCCACCCTTTCTTTCTCTCCAGAGACGCTGCCTGTCCCGCTGAGTTACTCCAGCATCTGCAGTTCCTTCTTACACATGTACAAACTCCGTACAGGCAGCACCTGTAGTCTGCATCGAACCCAGGTCTCTGGCGCTGTAAGCGCTGCAAGGCAGCAACTCTGCCTCTGCGCCACTGTAACCCGACTTATAGTTTTCAAAAAATCTTTGCGTCTCGTATATTTTTAGCTTGCAGCAGCTCATGTAGGCATATGTTATGCTTTGATACTGAGCCAGTGTAACTTTCAATTTCCTTTATCTTTTCTACCAGCCTCCATTCAAATTCCTCATTGGATGTTAACATCAAGGGGCAGATGATTAGTGATCTCCTGAATCTGGCTGGATTTATTATTCCTCAAAAAGGAGATGTAACTCCAAATGGCACAAAAAGGTAACGTGTTTGCTGTTTTTTTTCCCGTTTAGTTTAGGGATACAACATGGAAACAAGCCCTTTGGCCCGCCGAGTCCGTGCCGACCAGCGATCACCCGTTGACTAGCACTATCCTACATACACTTGGAACACATTGCAATTTATACCAAAGCCAATTAACTTACACATCCGAACGTCTTTGCAGTGTGGGAGAAAACCACAGCACCCAGGTTAAAACCCACATGGTCTCGGGGAGAAGATAAAAACTCTACAGACAGTACCTGTAGTCAGGATCGAACCCAGGCCTCTGGCGCAGTGAGGCAGTAACTCTGCCACTGTGCCACCTCCTTTTTCTTTTGGTGGTATGGTGGACACAAGACCAGATCTTGCTGTCATCTAAAGAAGGGTCTCGACCCGAAACGTCACCTATTCCTTCGTTCCGTAGATGCTGCCTCACCCGCTGAGTTTCTCCAGCATTTCTGTCTACCTTTGCTGTCATCCGTGGTCATTGCATGCCAATATTAGCCTAGTCTGCAATGGGGAATCTTATCCCCTCAGTTCTCTCCACCATTCCACCGTTGACCCCATCTATACTTCACGCGGCCTTGCAAAAGCAGCCAGCATAATCAAAGACGTGTCCCACCCCGATCATTCCTCTTGTTCCTGTTGAGCTGAGGGTACAGAAGCTTGAGGGCATGCTTCACGAGACTGAGGAACAGGTCCTTCCCCTTTTATCAGCCTTTTGAATAGTGTTTCCATAAGCTAGGGTGCTGCCCAATTCCCCTCCACACCATTGCAAACGTTGGACTTTTTCTATGGAACTGATGCTGTGCACCAGGGGTCCCCAACCTTTTTGGTCCCGTTTACAGGTGCACGGTAGAGAGCTTGCTGACCGGTTGCATCGTGGCTTGGTTCGGCAATTTGAGCGCCCTGGAGAGGAAAAGACTACAAACAGTAGTAAACACTGCCCTGTCCATCATCGGCTCTGACCTTCTATTGCTGCCTCAAAAAGGCTGGCAGCATCATCAAGGACCCACACCACCCTGGCCACACACTCATCTCCCTGCTAACTTCGGGTAGAAGGTACAGGAGCCTGAAGACTGCAACAACCTGGTTTAGGAATAGCTACTTCCCCACAGCCATCAGGCTATTAAACTTGGCTCGGACAAAACTCTGAACATTACTATCCCTCCATCTGTTATTAGCACTTTATTAATTTATTAATTCATGTGTGTATTTATGTATATAATTGTAGTCAATGCTTTCTATGTTCTGTTGTGCTAAGCAAAGCAAGAATTTCATTGTCCTGTCAGGGACACATGACAATAAACTCTTTTGACTTTGACCCCAGGCAAATTTAATAGCACATAACAATGTTAATTCACTTATTATGAACAACTAATGATGAACAGATAATGGTATACCAGAACCAAACACAGTCAGTCAATTGAGAAAAGATATGCACAAATCTAGAATCAACAGATTTACCCCCCTGGGGAGGCAAAATTTACCCCCCCCACCCCCGCCCCCCCCCCCCCCCCAGGGTAAATTTAAACCCAGATTGGGAACCCTTGCTGTACAATGGTGAGAACTATATTCTGCACCCTTTTCTCCACCTAGTGTACTTGTGTTTGGTTGTATTTATGTATTATATCACATTACCCGAAGAACGGTCTCGACCCAAAACATCACCCATTCTTTCTCTCCTGGGATGCTACCTGACCCGCGAAGTTACTCCAGCATTTTGTGCCTATCTTTGATATAAACCTGCATCTGCAGTTAATTTTTATTACATCCTATTAAATCTTGCTCCTCTTGCCTTAAGTCTATGACCTCTAGTTCTTGATTTCCCAGTCGGGATAAAAGACTCTGTCTTTTGTGATCATATAAACTTCATGATCTATAGACCTCTAAGGCCACCCCTAAACCTCCTGCTGTACAAAGTCCTAACTGGCTCAACCTCTCCCTCTAGCTCAGGCCCTCGGGTCCTGGCAACATCTTCATCAGTCATCTCCACACTTTCAAGCTTAATGACAGCAGGATACATACATAGAAAATAGGTGCAGGAATAGGCCATTCGGCCCTTTGAGCCAGCACCGCAGGATGAAGGGACCCTTATTCTTAATCCAGCAGCCCGTTTCGTAAGTGGGAAGGGATTCATTGTTCCTAATTTGAGGAAGGACGTTCTTGCTATTGTGGGAGTGCAGCGTAGGTTTACAAGGTTAATTCCTGGGATGGCGGGACTGTCACATGCTGAGAGAATGGAGCGGCTGGGCTTGTATACTCTGGAATCTTGAAGGAGAAGAGGGGATCTTATTGAAACATATAAGATTATTAAGGGTTTGGACACGCTAGAGGCAGGAAACATGTTCCCGATGTTGATGGAGTCCAGAACCAGGGGCCACAATTTAAGAATAAGGGGTAAGCCATTTAGAACGGAGACGAGGAAACACATTTTCACACAGAGAGTGGTGAGTCTGTGGAATTCTCTGCCTCAGAGGGCGGTGGAGGCCGGTTCTCTGGATACTTTCAAGAGAGAGCTAGATAGGGCTCTTAAGGATAGCGGAGTCAGGGGATATGGGGAGAAGGCAGGAATGGGGTACTGATTGGGGATGAACAGCCATGATCACATTTAATGGCTGTGCTGGCTCGAAGGGCCGAATGGCCTACTCCTGCACCTATTGTCTATTGATTTACTGAATTACTTTTGTCATCGCCTCTACAGGCCGGTTCTCTGGATACTTTCAAGAGAGAGCTAGATAGGACTTGTAAAGATAGCGGAGTCAGGGGATATGGGGAGAAGGCAGGGACATGGTACTGATTGGGGATGATCAGCCATTAACATTTGGAATGACGGTGCTGGCTCGAAGGGCCGAATGGCCTACTCCTGCACCTATTGTCTATTGTCAATTGCAATGATGAAATGTTCCAATTATTGACATTTACACCATTAATTTGCATCTTTATTAAAAAAATTGTTCCACAGTACATCCGCATCCAGGCCAAAGAGCAGTGATCTTACACCGGATGAGAAACTGAAACGGGTCTATTACTTAAGTCAGAAATCGCCACCTAAGGTAAGTAGTCCTTCGGAGACACGGAGAGCTGCGTTTTTTTGCCCATCACTAACATTGATTTCAAGAGGACTTGAATGTAAAAACGGGGATATAATACTGAGGCTCTATAAGGCTCTGGTCTGACCGCATTTAGAATATTGTGAGCAATTTTGAGCCCGTATCTGAGGAAGGATGCGCTGGAGAGGGTCCAGAGGAGGTTGATTGGGCTAACATATGACAGGCGTTCGACAGCTCTGGGCCTGTACTCACTGATGTTTAGAAGGATGAGGGGGGGAGACCTCATTGAAAATTACCGAATAGTGAAAAGGCCTGGATAGAGTGGATGTGGAGAGGATGTTTCCACTAGAGTGGGAGAGTCCAGGACCAGAAGTCATAGCCTCAGAATAAAATATGGAGGAAACCCATGTGGTCACGGGGAACATGCAAGTTCCGTACAGACAGAATATGGTGTGCAATTTTGGTCGCCAAATTAAAGGAAAGATGTCAACAAAATAGAGAGAGTTCAGAGGCGATTTACTAGAATGTTGCCTGTTTTTCAGCACCTAAGTTACAGAGAAAGGTTGAACAAGTTAGGTCTTTATTCTTTGGAGCGCAGAAGGTTAAGGGGGGGACTTGATTGAGGTCTTTAAAATTATGAGAGGGATAGACAGAGTTGACGTGGATAAGCTTTTTCCATTGAGAGTAGGGAAGATTCAAACAAGAGGACATGATTTGAGAATTAAGGGACAGAAGTTTAGGGGTAACATGAGGGGGAACTTCTTTACTCAGAGAGTGGTAGCTGCGTGGAATGAGCTTCCAGTGGAAGTGGTGGAGGCAGGTTCGATTTTATCATTTAAAAATAAATTGGATAGGTATATGGACGGGAAAGGAATGGAGGGTTATGGTCTTAGTGCAGGTAGATGGGACTAGGTGAGAGTAAGTGTTCGGCACGGACTAGAAGGGCCGAGATGGCCTGTTTCTGTGTTGTAATTGTTATATGGTTATATGGACAGCACCAGTGGTCAGGATCGAACCCGGGTCTCTGGCATTGTAAGGCAGCAACTCCACCGCTGAGCCACTGTGCCGCCCACAGGTTCTGACTGTCTACCCTATCTATGCTTTATGAATTTTATATACTTTCTATAAAGTCTCACCTCATCCTCCAACATTCCAGAGAAAACAATCCAAGCCTATCCAACCTCTCCCCTTTGCATAAAGCCTTTAGTCCAGGCAAATATCTATTTCATTATCCGAACTTAGGCCTTTTCCATTATAAATGCTCAAGCCAGCCAGCGGTATGAATATTGATTTCTCTAACTTCACATAGAAACGTAGAAAAACAGGTGCAGGAGTAGGCCATTCAGTATGATCATGGCTGATCATCTTAAATCAGTACTCTGTTCCTGCTTTTTCCCCATATCCCTCAATTCCTTTCGCCCTTAGGCCTCCACGGCCTTCTGTGGCAGAGAATTCCACAGATTCACAACTCTGGGTGAAAAGGGTCTCCTCATCTCAGTCCTAAATGACCTATCCCTTATTCTTAAACTGTGACCCCAGGTTCTGGAATCCCCCAACATCGGGAACTGCATCTAACCTGTCCAATCCCTTAAGAATGTTATATGTTTCTATAAGATCCCCTCTCATCCTTCTAAATTCCAGTGAATACAAGCCCAGTCGACCCATTCTTTCATCATATGTCAGTCTCGCCATCCCGGGAATTAACCTGGTGAACCTTCGCTGCACTCCCTCAATAGCAATAATGTCCTTCCTCAAATTAGGAGACCAAAATTGCACACAATACTCCAGGTGCGGTCTCACTAGGGCCCTGCAGCTGGACCTCTTTGCTTCAAAACACAAATCCTCTTGCAATGAAGGCCAACATGCCATTAGCTTTCTTCACTACCTGCTGTACATGCATGCTTACTTTCAGTGACTGATGTACAAGCACACGCAAGTCTCGTTGCACTTCCTCTTTTCCTAATCTGTCACCAACTCCTCCAACCTCATCTCTCCATTCAAGGACCCAAGCCGTCGTTCCAGCTGTGACAGAGGTTCACCTGCACCTCCTCCAACTCACCTATTGCATCCGCTGCTCTAGATGTCAGCTGATCTACATCGGTGAGACCAAGCGTAGGCTTGGCGATCGTTTCGCTGAACACCTCCGCTCGGTCCGCATTAACCAACCTGATCTCCCGGTGGCTCAGCACTTCAACTCCCCCTCCCATTCCGAATCTGACCTTTCTGTCCTCGGCCTCCTCCATGGCCGGAGTGAGGCCCACCGGAAATTGGAGGAGTAGCACTTCATATTTTGCTTGGGCAGTTTGCACCCCAGCGGTACGAAAATTGACTTCTCCAATTTCCGGTAGCCCTTGCTGCCTCCTCCACTTCTCAGCCCTCGGGCTCCTCCACTTCTTTTCTCCTTTCTTCTTCCCACTCCCCCCCCCCCCACTCTATATGAGTCTGAAGAAGGGTTTTGGCCCGAAACGTTGCCTATTTCCTTCGCTCCATAGATGCTGCTGCGCCCGCTGAGTTTCTCCAGCATTTTTGTTTCCCTTTAGTAATGCATCTGCCCACTCACCCAACTCTTGTTTTCCCCCTGTTCCTCCACCACCCTAGTCATCATACTAGTTTCACTGTCCTCCTGATTAATTGTACTGATTGTATGCCTCGTTGTCACCTTCTTTCCCCCCCCCCCCCCCCACATTTCTTTGATCACCGTCTGCTTTGATCTGTCATTTTCACACCTCACCCTTCCATACCTCTGGTCTCCCTTTCCCCTGACTCTCAGTCTGAAGAAAGGTCCCGCCCCGAGATGTCACCCATTACTTCTCTCCAGAGATGCTGCCTGTCCCGATGAGCTACTCCAGCATTTTATGTCTTTCATCTTCTCACATGTTTAAAGTTCTTTTTAATTTCAGGCAGGATCCTTTCAATAGACTATGTAACCATATAACAATTACAGCGCGGAAACAGGCCCTCTCGGCCCTTCCAGTCTGTGCCGACCATTTATTTTCCCCTAGTCCCATCTACCTGCACTCAGACCATACCCCTCCATTCCCTTCCCGTCCATATACCTATCCACTTTACTTTTAAATGTTAAAATCGATTCTGCCTCCACCACTTCTGCTGGAAGATCATTCCACACAGCCACCACTCTCTGAGTAAAGAAGTTCCCCCTCATGTTACCCCTAAACTTCTGTCCCTTAATTCTCATGTCATGCCCTCTTGTTTGAATCTTCCCTACCCTCAATGGGAAAAGCTTATCCACGTCAACTCTGTCTATCCCTTTCATCATTTTAAAGACCTCTATCAAGTCCCCCCTAAACCTTCTGCGCTCCAAAGAATAAAGACCTAACTTGTTCAACCTTTCTCTGTAACTTAGTTGCTGGAACCCAGGCAACATTCTAGTAAATCTCCTCTGTACTCCCTCTATTTTGTTGACATCCTTCCTATAATTAGGCGACCAAAATTGTACACCATACTCCAGAATTAGTCTCACCAATGCCTTGTAGAATTTTAACATTACTTCCCTAGTCCTATATTCAATGCTCTGATTTATAAAGGCAACATTCTAGTAAAAATTACCCCTTATTCTTAAACTGTGGGCCCTAGTTCTGAACTCCCCCAACATTGGGAACCAGTTTCCTGCCTCTAGCGTGTAATTTCTATGTCCGTGTCGTTCAGGACTTCTACTCCTCGCTTCTGGACATTCTTACCCCTGATGATATTCGGATGTTAATGGAATCGGAGGACGAGTACAACCGTCGGGGACAGTTTGAGCGGATCTTCCCTAGACTCATGTCCTCGCGCTATCTCCGATTCTTTGAGCAGCCCCGCTACTTCAACATCCTGCTGGACCTGTGGGAGCAAAAATATGGCCGGAACAGGCAGACAGGTACTGTAAAATGTCCATCTCGTTTCGATCTGTGTAGGGAAGGATATAATCTAAGCCAAACTTCCTTCAGTAAAGCAATGTCATCTTTTCCACAGCAGTTTAGAGATCTTCTTCTATCGTGTGGCCTGCACAGCCTAAAGTTGTAGGACAACTTGTTCTGTTTAATCTTCTGTTTGTGCACGTCGAGTTGATTGCATTAGTCAAAACAGGTTGCAATCGTGAAGGTTGCAATCTTCCACCCCAGCGGATTATAGATATAGCATGGAAACAGTGGAAACTAAGAACCGTAAATGCTGGTTTATACCAAAGATAGTCACGAAGTGCCGGATTAACTGAGCGGGTCAGGCAACATCTAAAGGATGGGTGACGTTTCGAGTCTGGGGACTCTTCCTTCAGACTGAGTCATACAGTGTGGTAGCCCAGCTTGCCCACACCAACTAAAGTGTCCCATCTCCAGCAGTCCCACCTGCCCGCGGTTTGGCCCATATCCCACGAAACCTGTCCCATTCATGTACCTGTCTAAATGTGGCTACCTAAAAGCCTCTTAAACATCACTATTGTATCAGTCTCCACCATCGCCCCCTATCAGTGCATTCCAAGCACTCATCACTTTCTGTATAAAAATACTTGCCCCACACATCTCCTTGAAACTTTGTCCCCTATGGCCTAATGACGGCGAAAAAATGAATACTCAAATTTTGGAAACAGACAACAGTCCCTACAGTGAAGCTGTGGATCGCAGACATGTCCGGGACACTACATTTGGAAAACATTAGGCTTGTCTTGGCGGAAAAACCAGATCAATTTCTTCACACATGGACACCCTTTACCAAATTCTTAGCATGATGCAACAAATCAAAATTTAAATCCGATGCTGGGTTGGGTGAGGTGGGCAAGGTATATCTCCACTTTTCTTTTTTTTAATTCCTATATCGTTCTGCCACACTGCTTTGGTAGTTTAGGGGACTTCCTTTTGTTCTTCTTCAATCTATCTTTTCACTTTCTCCTTCGTTTCTTTCTTGTTTTCTTTTTCTTTTCTTTTTTCATTTTCATAGTTAAGGTTATACGGTTAAACATTTTAGATGCCGCACGTTGTATCTCTGTACAATTGCTTCTAATAAAAATAAAAAAGAAAACCTTGTCCCTCTCACCTTGAAACTATGTTCTCTAGTATTTGATATTTCCATCCTGAAAAAAAGATTCTGACTGTCTACCCTATCTGTGCCTCTCATAATTTTATAAACTTCTATCGGGTCTCCCCTGCAACCTCTGTCGTTCCAGAGAAAACAATCCAAGTCTGTCCATCCTCTCCCTGTAGCTAAAACCCCCAGAATCATTTTGGTTAACCTCCCCTGCACCCTTTCCAAAACCTCCTAATCTTTCTAATCTGCAATGGGGATGATTTGAACTGCACACAATACTCCAAATGTGGCCTGAACAAAGTTTACAAAACTGCGTCATGACTTCCTGCAAGTGAAGGACTCGGATGTACTACGGACTTGGTCCTTGCTGGCTGGTCCGTCATAGACCTGAGTTCTTCACTTACATGCCAGGGTTTGATGTCCCACCAGTAGCACAAACCCTCCTGTGTTGGTGCCCTTTGGGTTGAGATTGAGAAAAGCTAAGGTTATCATTGATCCATCGCACCTGACCCCAGCAATATTCAAGTAGACCCAGAGTGCTGGAGTAACTCAGCGGGTCAGGCACCACTTCTGGAGAACATGGATAGGCGATCTTGCAAAGTCTCAAGAAAGGTCCCGACCCAAAACGTTTGCCTATCCATGTTCTCCAGACATTCTGTCTGACCCCTTGAGTAAAGGGCCTGTCCCACCAGCATGCAACTGTATGCGATTAGCGCGACCTAACGTAGTCGCTTGAGCCGTCCGGCGTTGCGGGGCCGGTCCCACTTCGATCACCGGAGCCGTGCGGAATTGTGCGGAGTTCGTCCCGACATCGCGCGGGGCTCCGAAAAACTGACCATGTTCAAATATTCCGCGCGGCAATGGCTTGTCGGCTTGCAGTCGCCTCGACGTTTACACACCGCCCCGACATCGTGCCTCCGTGACCCTCTCTGTAGTTGCCTCCGTGACCCTCTGTGTGTGTGTGTGTGCCTCTGTGCCCCTCTCTGTGTGCCCCTCTCTGTCCTGGCGAACTTACCTTAAGACTTCGCTTCAAGTTCGCCTCACTTTGCGCCGCGTTGCGCCACTCACCCTACTGCCGGTTTGGTTGCGCTTGCCGCATGCAGGCGCATGCTGGTGGGAACGGCCCTGTACAGGGGATCACCCGACCTCCGCGCGGCCCCCGCTTCTAGTTTGATCGCGTTCATCGCATAGAGTTGCATGCTGGTGGGACAAGCCCTTTACACCAGCACTTTGTGTCCTTTTTGTTAAACTAGCGTCTGCAGCTCCTTGTATCTAATATTCAAATAAAGCTTATTCCCATAAGCAACAGCCATCAAATTAAGAACTGATTGGAGGTAGACAAAAGTGCTGGAGAAACTCAGCGGGTGCAGCGGGGTCTGAAGAAGGGTTTCTTCAGTGTAAATGTAAAGCGCTTTGGTCAACGAGAGTTGTTTTTTAAATGTGCTATATAAATAAATGTGACTTGACTTGACTTCAGTCTGAAGAAGGGTTTTCGGCCTGAAACGTTGCCTATTTCCTGCGCTCCATAAATGCTGCCGCACCTGCTGAGTTTCTCCAGCACTTTTGTCTACCTTCGATTTTCCAGCATCTGCAGTTCCTTCTTAAACTCTTAAGAACTGATTGATTTGACAATAAATATGAATGAATAAATGCTTTATTGTCACAAGTGAAATTCTTTGATTTGCGTACCCAAGGTATGCAAAGGGTCGCTATGTAAAGGGCACCGACAGAGTGACAAAGTGTCCCGCGCCGGATCGTCCTTTGTTTCCACCCCAATCTCCCTCATGGCGGATCCCCCACGTTCCTCCATTGTTCTTCAATCAGTTCCTCCTTTGTTCTTCCTATTCTATTCTAATGTTCTATTCTAACGCATTCTAATGTGGGCTTGTACACTCTGGGGTTTAGAAGGACGAGAGGGGATCTTATTGAAACTTATAAGATTATTAAGGGTTTGGACATGCTCGAGGCAGGAAGCATGGTCCTAAGGTTGGGGGAGTCCAGAACCAGGGGCCACAGTTTAAGAATAAGGGGTAAGCCATTTAGAACGGAGTCGAGGAAACACTTTTTCTCACAGGGAGTTGTGAGACTGTGGAATTCTCTGCCTCAGAGGGCGGTGGAGGCCGGTTCTCTGGATACTTTCAAGAGAGAGCTAGATAGGCCTCTTAAAGATAGCGGAGTCAGGGGGATATGGGCAGAAGGCAGGAACGGGGTACTGATTGGGGATGATCAGCCGTGATCACTTTGAATGGCGGTGCTGGCACGGAGGGCCGAATGGCCTACTCCTGCACTTTATTGTGATAAAATGTTTTTTTTTAAATAGAAAAAAAAATCCATATTTCGTTACCATTTGTTCCTACAGCAATTGATGTGCTGCAAGAACTGAGTTATCGGAGGGTTCATCTGGGATCGTCCGTTAATCCTGCACATGTCGTGAGTAATCAAAACTGCCACCATTTTAGTCTTTGGTCTTGAACATTAACAATCTGCCGCTTTGGTTAATGTCTTGCTTTGAGTCTGATGAAGGGCTTCGGCCCGAAATGTTGCCTATCTCCTTCGCTCCATAGATGCTGCTGCACCCGCTGAGTTTCACCAGCATTTTGTGTACCCCCGCCTTGCTTTGATGAATATTTGCTCTAGGTATGATCACTTCCACGTGGATTTCTTTTACACACGGTGACCAGATCACATTAGGGCGAATGTGACCGGGAAGTGTCCTTTATGGAGAGGAGAGACCTCGGAGACACGACAGAGCGCTTGTACATCTCCGAGCCATTGAGGTCTCCAGTTTAGAAACATAGAAAATAAGTGCAGGTGTTGGCCATTCAGCCCTTCGAGCCAGCAACGCCATTCAATATGATCATGGCTGATCATCCAAAATAGATCTACACCCATTACATGGACGTCCCTGGCCAGGACCTGCCCCGAAAGCAGTGGACAACCCTCAACCGCTTGAGGACAGGCATCGGACGCTATGGAGTAGCGATGAAGAGGTGGGGCCTCGTGGACAGTTCATCCTGCGAGTGTGGGGACCCAACGCAGACAGTGGAGCACATAGTCACCATTTGCCCCAAACACCGGCCACCGAATGGTGAACGAGGTCTGATTGTCCTGGACGATGACACGTTGGTCTGGCTCGCCACAACGGAGCTGCAGGTCTAAAAGAAACACGGCAGAAGAAGAAGCAACCCGTTCCTGCTTTCTCTCCATATCCCTTGATTCCGCTAGCCCCTAAAAATTCTATCTAACTCTCTCTTGAAAACATTCTGTGAATCGGCCACCACTGCCTTCTGGGGCAGAGAATTCCACAGATCCACAACTCTCTGGGTGAAAAGTTTTTTCCACATCTCCGTCCTAAATGGCCCGACCCCTCCAGCGAAACCCAGTTTAAATGAGTTTGCTTCGTTTTTGCTTCACTCCTTTGACTGAAACATTTTACCTTTCCAGAGTCGACGAGCTCGGACGCAAACATGAACCTTACCCGATGAAATCGCTTGCAAATACAATTTATTTTCAAAACTGCAGTAAGATCTGAGAAAGTTGTTAACACAAGAGAAAGTGGTTGAGGCGGGTGGAATAACAGCAGCCAAAGGACATTGGGCTGGGTACATGGTCAGGAAAAGTTTAGGGGGATATGGGGCAAAAGCAGGAAATTGGGACTAGCTTCGATGAAGCATCGTGGCTGGCATGGACGAGTTTTGCTGAAGGCCCTGTTCACACAATGAATGACTGGACTATCGGTTCAGTTTTACTGCTAAGGCTTGTTAATTTGGGTGTAGCGCTCCAATTGAGCTCTTGAAAATGAACCCTGTCTTCTATTTTCAAAAGCTGATCATTGTTTAGTACGGGTGTCGGGGGTTATGGGGAGAAGGCAGGAGAATGGGGTCGAGAGGGAAAGATAGATCAGCCATGATTGACTTAATGGACCGAATGTTCTAATTCTGCCCATTGAACTTATGAACGTATCATTCATTTCAAATATCTGCATAGTCGTCATTTTCATCTTAGTTCAATTTAATTTAGTCAAGTCAAGTCACTTTTATTTCTATAGCACATTTAAAAAACAACTCTCGTTGACCAAAGTGCTTTACATTGGTGGAGGTACTAACGTTATACAACAGTGGTTCATTGATTTAGTACATACATAAATACATATATATAGCCCTCACTCAGAGGACGTCAAGAAAGGCTTGAGAGTAAAGATGAGTTTTAAGTCTCAACTTAAAAGAGTCGATGGAGGGGGCAGTTCTGACGTGAAGAGGGATGCTGTTCCACAGTCTAGGAGCTGCAAAGGCGCGGTCGATCGCCCCTGAGCTTATGCCTAGACCGCCACATGCACCGAAGTACAGCTGTGCTACGTACAATCCCGTCAGCGGAGAGACAGCATTCTAATAGAAACATAGAAAACATAGAAACATAGAAATTAGGTGCAGGAGTAGGCCATTCGGCCCTTCGAGCCTGCACCGCCATTCAATATGATCATGGCTGATCATCCAACTCAGTATCCCGTACCTGCCTTCTCTCCATACCCTCTAATCCCCTTAGCCACAAGGGCCACATCTAACTCCCTCTTAAATATAGCCAACTGGCCTCAACTACCCTCTGTGGCAGAGAGTTCCAGAGACCCACCACTCTCTGTGTGAAAAAATTCCTTCTCATCTTGGTCCTAAAGGATTTCCCCCTTATCCTTAAACTGTGACCCCTTGTCCTGGACCTCCCCAACATCGGGAACAATCTTCCTGCATCTAGCCTGTCCAACCCCTTAAGAATCTTGTAAGTTTCTATAAGATCCCCTCTCAATCTCCTAAATTCTAATGTCAGTTACCGATTAGTAAGTGTAGCATTAGTTGACATGAACAGTCACTTAAGTGCCTTCCGTCATTTTTGTTGGCAAAGGGCTAAGAGAACGAGACTATTGGACATTGTGGGGGTATCATTTGTAAAATCTTCAAAATCGCTTAAGTGCCGTGAAAATAAGTGGCAAAAATGTTTTCCACCCCATTAGTTATTCTCGTCCACTGATTGAGTGAACTGGAGGAAATGATATTGATTTGTTATTGTCACTGGTGCTGAGATACAGTAAAAAGCTTTCATTTGCGTACTATCCAGTTACATCAGATGACACAATACTTGATTAGTTCGGGTGTCGGGATATGGGGAGAAGGCAGGCGATCGGGGTTAGGAGGGAGAGATAGATCAGCCACGATTGAATGACGGAATAGACTTGACGGGCCGAATGGCCTAATTCTCCTATCACTTATGATCTTCTGACAATATACGAGTACAATTCAGTCTGCACAGGTACAACAGGTAGCGCAGAGCTTATTTGGAGGTTGTAGTGTTTAACAGCCTGGTGGCTGTAGAGAACCTGGACGATACAGTTTTCAGCCTCCTGTACCTTCTTCCTGATGTTTGAAAAGTTAAGACCACTTTATGGCATGGGTAATGCATGCAGGCAAGACTAATTCCGACGTGTAATCCCCAAAAACCACATCCCTTCCATAACCCGCCAAATATCAGAACTGGGATAAATCTGAGCAACAAAAAAATAAGGAGGGTCTGAGGAAGGGTTTCTGCCCGAAACGTTGCCTATTTCCTTCACTCCATAGATGCTGCTGCACCCGCTCAGTTTCTCCAGCACTTTTGTCTACCTTCGATTTTAACCATATAACCATATAACAACCATATAACCATATAACCATATAACCATATAAGGATTTAAGTATAGGAGCAGGGAGGTTCTACTGCAGTTGTACAGGGTTTTGGTGAGGCCACACCTGGAGTACTGCGTACAGTTTTGGTCTCCAAATCTGAGGAAAGACATCCTTGCCATAGAGGGGGTACAGAGAAGATTCACCAGACTGATTCCTGGGATGTCAGGACTTTCATATGAGGAAAGATTGGATAGACTCGGTTTGTACTCGATGGAATTTAGAAGATTGAGGGGGGATCTTATAGAAACCTACAAAATTCTTAAGGGGTTGGACAAGCTAGATGCTGGAAGATTGTTCCTGATGTTGGGGGAGTCCAGAACAAGGGGTCACAGTCTAAGGATAAGGGGGAATTTCTTTAGGACCGAAATGAGGAAAACATTCTTTACACAGAGAGTGGTGAGTCTCTGGAATTCTCTGCCACAGAAGGTAGTTGAGGCCAGTTCATTGGCTATATTTAAGAGGGCGTTAGATGTGGCACTTGTGGCTAAAGGGATCAGGGGGTATGGAGAGAAGGCAGGTACGGGATACTGAGTTGGATGATCAGCCATGATCACATTGAATGGCGGTGCAGGCTCGAAGGGCCGAATGGCCTACTCCTGCACCTATTTTCTATGTTTCTATGTAATTACAGCACGGAAACAGGCCTTCTCGGCCCTTCCAGTCCGTGCCGACCATTTATTTCCCCCTAGTCCCATCTACCTGCACTCAGACCATACCCCTCCATTCCCTTCCCGTCCATATACCTATCCACTTTACTTTTAAATGTTAAAATCAAATAAATTTTCCAGCATCTGCAGTTCCTTATTGAACAACAAAAAAAAAGGTTTGTCCATTTTACGTAAGAGAATAATCCTGGGAATTTATTTGTCATCCCATGGGATGATGCAAGTTTTAAAGGCTGTGTGGGACAGCTGCCGTTTAGTCGCTGCTGGTACTCGCACCTTTATAACCACAGCTGTCTTCCCCTCCCAGGTACACTTCCCATTTCCTTTTAACAAGGGCTGCAGTAAACCTTCATTTGCTGCGTGATAGAAAGCACTGGGATGAGGCTGCTGATTCTGCCACAAGGCGCCAGGGCATTTGGATACCGGCACCTTCAACAGCCTGGAACCAAAGATCCTACAGCGAGCAAGATAGATCACTCGACGAAAAAGACGTAGTACGGTCATGGGCAGATTCATGGGTCATTTCTGGCCCCATTTCCGTAACCGGCTTCCGTCTCCGCACCAAAGATCCCATAGCGGAGCTAGTGCAGAGACGGAAGCCGGTTACGGAAACATCCTCGTAAAAATAAAAGTTATTTGGTAAAAATCTTCTCCTCATTTTCAGAATTTTAATTTATTAACACAAACTGTTCCCCCCGCAACGTTGATTACACTGCGAGTCGGGTCGGGTCGGGTTACTGAAATGGATGAAAAAAAGGCCCACGTTCCGCTCCGTTGTGTACTACACGTCAGCCCATTGCATTTAGCAGGAGTGGTCTATCTAGCTCCGCTGTAGGATCTTTGCTGGAACGGCCTCTCAATTAGCAGCAACAGCAATTTGCCATAAATCAGGAAGCCACAAAACACAGCAGATTCCACGGCTGGGGCTAGTGCACCACGACCTTTTAAAAAATATATCATTTGACAAAACCTTGCACAATATCTTTACGTGGGCGCGGTATTTGGAACAAATAAAATGTGCTCACCAGCTCAGTTTTCTGCAGTGGATAATTATCTGTAAACGTTTGGCAGCCAGATTGATATTCGGATTGAAAGGTTCACTGATTACAGGGGTATTCTGCTGGTAATTTGATTCCAAGGTGAAATCCCAATGGGTGCAAATTTTCACTTAGAAATAGGATGGGTAACTTTGGAAAGAATTACATTTAAACAAGTGGCAAATAAATGGATCTGAGCTGAAATTCGATGTGTCTTTGTATCAATAGCCTTGATCAAATCCGCGCCGCTCTGCTTCTCAAACCACAAATTATTTAACCATCCGTCCTACCAAGCAGAATCTATTGAGGGTTACACAAAAGGCTGGAGAAATTCAGCGGGTGCAGCAGCATCTAAGGAGCGAAGGAGATAGGCGACATTCCGGGTCGAGACCCTTCTTCAGACAAGCAGAATCTATTCCTTGTTTAAGAAGGAACTGCAGATGCTGGAAAAATCGAAGGTAGATAAAAATGCTGGAGAAACTCAGCGGATGAGGCAGCATCTATGGAGCGAAGGAATAGGTGACGTTTCGGGTTGAGAAGAAGGGTCACCATTCTTCACCAGACAAAAGCTGCCCAGGGTCTGACCTCCCCAGAGGAGCATGGGTGAAGCTCAACAGACTTGGTACTGGAGTTGGGCGTTTCGATGCCAGCGTGTGGAGATGGGGGCTCCCTCCGCCAGAGGCCAGCCTGTGAATGCGGAGCAGAACAACAGACAGCCAACCACGTCATCTCTGGGTGCCCGCTCTACCACCCACCAAATGGAGCTCAGGGCCTGGCGGACATTGATGCAGAGACAACAACCTGGCTGCTCAACACCCGGCTTGAGATCTAACTATTCCTTTGGTTTATGTTTCATTCGCAAGAAGAAGAAGAAGAAGTTCAAACTCCTATACATTTGAGGTCATGCAAAACTCCAGTCGTGTCTTTAGTGATGTTGATCCTCATTCATACCTGTGATGCTTCACCCATGTTCTCAAACCTGAATTATCATCACCACAGTATCCTCACCAACTCTTAATAGTCCAAACACCAGCCTCCCTCCGAGGTCTCTCTGCTCTAATCCCACCACTGCTTGTGTCTGTCTCTTCATCTGGCGAGACCTTCTCTTGATCGACACTTGAACTTGCCCACTCTCTCTCTTTCTGCATCCTTTGTTTTTATGGTGCTCCCTATAGTCTAAGTCTTTGACCAGGCTTTTACTCGTATCCTGTTTAAGAAGGAACTGCAGATGCAGCACCTCGTATTCCGCTTGAGCAGTCTGCACCCTAGGGACATAAACATTGACTTCTCCAATTTGCCGTAGCCCATGCTGTCTCCTCCCCTTCTCAGCTCTCCCTCGGCCCTCTGGCTCCTCCTCTTCCTTTCTCCTTTCTGCTCCCCTCCCGCCCCCCCCCCCCCCCCCCCCCGCACATCAGTCTGAAGAAGGGTTTCGCCCAGAAACGTTGCCTATTTCCTTCGCTCCATAGACGCTGCCGCACCCGCTGTGTTTCTCCAGCACTTTTGTCTACCTTTCATTCGTATCCTATTCTATTCCCGGCAGTATCCCATTTTGTGTCGCCTTCTGTTCTAATGACTCGCTATATTTTGCTGCGAGATCAATCATAATATTGTCCGTATTCTTCATCTATCACATCCTAGCTAATTCACTACACAACGACCAGGAGCTATCACTTTTCTGCATCGTCCCCGTGAAAGGTTTAGTTTGTCGTGTGTACCGAGGTACAGTGGAAAGCTTTTTTGGTGCGTGCCATCCAATCGACGGAAAGAGTTCAAGAGAGTTTATTGTCATGTGCCCCTGATAGGACAATGAAATTCTTGCTTTGCTTTAGCATACCAGAACACTGTAGGCATTAACTACAGATCAGATCAGTGTGTCCATATACCATTATATAAATATATACACACGTGAATAATTAAACTGATAAAGTGCACATAAGCAGATAATGGGCTATTAATGTTCAGAGTTTTGTCCGAGCCGGGTTTAATAGCCTGATAGCTGTGGGGAAGTAGCTATTCCTGAACCTGGTCGTTGCAGTCTTCAGGCTTCCTGTACCTTGTACCTGAAGGTAGTGGGGAGATGAGTGTGTGGCCCGGATGGTGTGGGTCCTTGATGATGCTGCCAGCTTTTTTTGAGGCAGCGTCATCATCAAGATCATGATTGCAATCAAGCTGACCACAGTGTACGGACAAACTGCAGGTAGAAACTGCAGGTGTTGCTTTACACCGAAGATAGACACGAAATGCTGGAGTAACTCAGCAGGCCAGGCAGCATCTCTGGAGAGAAGGAATAGGTGGCGTTTCGGGTTGAGACCCTTCTTCAGACCCGCCAGTCTGAAGAAGGGTCTCAACCCGAAATGCCAACTATCCGTTTTCTCCAGAGATGCTGCCTGACCTGCTGTTGCTCCAGCATGTTGTGTCTACCCATGGTGCACAGATACAGGATGAAGGGAATAAGGTTTAGTGGAAGATAAAGTCCGATTGAAGATTGTCCGAGAGTCTCTCTTGGAATCTAGCACAATCAAACTCCTCCTTGTAATTTTAATTATCGATCACCTTTAATTAGCTCCAGGCAACAAAATGAGTTGTTTTTTTTTTAATCCTTTCTACAGTGGCATCCACCCAAAAATATGTTTATTCCGAAAGTGGACAGCAGCCAGAATGGAGTGTGTAAGCCACCTCGTTCCCAAGAGAGGTAAGTAAGTCCTCCATATCAAGTGTATAAGATGGCTATTTGCATAAGTAGAGCACTTATCAAAGAGCGGATCTGCATCGTGTAGGAAGGAACTGCAGGTGTTTTTCATTGAGGATCGATAAGCTGCTGGTCAGGCTGCATTTGGAGTACTGTGAGCAAATTTGGGCCCCTTATCTGAGGAAGGATGTGCTGGCTCTGGAGAGGGTCCAGAGGAGGTTTACAAGAATTATTCCAGGAATGAGCACTGGGCCTGTACTCGCTGGAGTTTAGAAGGTTGAGGGGGGACCTCATTGCAACTTGCAGAATAATGAAAGGCTTGGATAGAGTGGATGTGGAAAGGATGTTTCCACTGGTGGGAGAGTCTAGGGCCAGAGGTCACAGCCTCAGAATTAAAGGACGCTCTTTTAGAAAGGAGGTGAGGAGGAACTTCTTTAGTCAGAGGGTAGTTAATCTGTGGAACTCATTGCCACAGAGGGCTGTGGAGGTCAAATTAGTAGATACTTTCAAGGCAGTGATGGTCAAGTTCTTGATTGGAACGGGTGTCATGGGTTATGGGCAGGAAAATGGGACGAGGAGGCAGAGGCATTTGTCGAATTCCCTGCCACAGAGGGCAGTGGAGGCCAAATCACTGGATGGATTTAAGAGAGAGTTAGATAGAGTTCAAGGGGCTGGTAGAATCAAGGGATATGGGGAGAAGGCAGGCACGGGTTATTAATTGGGGACGATCAGCCATGATCCCAATGAATGGCGCTGCTGGCTCGAAGGGCCGAATGGCCTCCTCCTGCACCTATTTTCTATATTGAGTGGCGGAGCAGACTGGATGGGCAGAATGGCCTAATTCCACTCCTATAACTTGTGAATTTGTGAAAATGCTGGAGTAACTCAGCGGGACAGGCAGCATCTCTGGAGAAAAGGAATGGGAGACGTTTTGAGTCGAGACCTTTCTTCAGACTGTTTGGATCTGTTTAGCCCCCATGTCCACGTTATTCAGTCAGCAAGGTGCTGTTTGATGTTTGTAGGAAGGAACTGGTGATGTTAGTTTACACCAAAGATAGACACAAAGTGCTGGAGTAACTCTGCAGGTCAGGCAGCATCTCTGGTGAGAAGGAAGGGGTGCCGATTCGGGTCTGAAACCTCACCTGTCCCTTTTCTCCAGCGATGCAGCCTAACTCACTGTTGGGGGAAGTCCAGAACCAGGGGCCACAGTTCAAGAATAAGGGGTAGGCCATTTAGAACGGAAACGAGGAAACACTTTTTCATCCAGAGAGTTGTGAATCTGTGGAATCCTCTGCCTCAGAAGGCAGTGGAGACTGATTCTCTGGATGCTTTCAAGAGAGAGTTAGATAGAGCTCTTAAAGATAGCGGAGTCAGGGGATATGGGGAGAAGGCAGGAACGGGGGACTGATTGGGGATGATCAGCCATGACCACATTGAATGGCGGTGCTGGCTCGATGGGCTGAATGGCCTACTCCTGCACCTGTTGTCTTGACAATGAAGCCTCGTTTAGCAGCCTCACAGACCAATAACACACTGATGAATATATAATAGTCAATAATGAATAGGTTAATAACCATAACACTCGGTAACCTTTATCGCACAAAGCTGAAGTCCTTGGTGCAACCAAAGACACAGTCCATTGAAGATGGTAAGTGCAGAGGTTAGCGTTGCGCAGTGTTCAAGAGTCTGGCGATTATTGGATGGACATGGTTTTGATGCTCCTGTACCACCTTCCCGATGATAGTGACAAAATAAGAGCATGGCCTAACAGAACAAAATGATCTGTTCATGCCTGATCGAGGTTCACAAGTTATAGGAGTAGAATTAGGCCTTTCGGCCCATCGGGTCCGCTCCGCCATTCAATCATGGCTTCTTCTTCTTGCGTGTGGCGTGCACAGCCTAAAGTTGTCGGACGACTTGTTCTATTTGGTCTTATTTGATTATGCACGCCAGGTTGATTGCATTCTCTGATTCAAGGCGGACCAGGTGAAGGTTGCAATCTCAAACCCCAATCATAGTTGATCCTCTGCCTCCTAATCCCATTTTTCTGCCTTTCTCCCCATAACCCATGACACACGTTCTAATCCAGAATCTGCCTTAGAAAATATCCATTGACAGCCTCCACAGCCCTCTGTGGCAATGGGTTCCACAGATTAACTACCCTCTGACAAAAGAAATCTCTCCTCACCTCCTTTCTAAAAGTGCGCCCCATTAATTCTGAGGCTGTGACCTCTGGTCCTAGACTCTCCCACCAGTGGAAACATCCTTTCCACATCCACTCGATCTAAGCCTTTCATTATTCGTCAAGTTGCAATGAGGTCCCCCCCCCCCCCCCACTCCACCTTCTGAACTCAGTGTTCTTATTTCCCTGGGCCCAGCACATTGATGCAAGCATAAAGAAACCGATTCAAGAGAGTTTATTGTCATGTGTCCCAGATAGGACAATGAAATTCTTGCTTTGCTTCAGCACAACAGAACGGCATTGATTACAGAACAGATCAGTGTGTCCATATACCATTTTATATAAATATATACACACATGAATAAATAAACTGATAAAGTGCAAATAACAGATAAAGGGCTATTAATGTTCAGAGTTTTGTTTCAGTTGAGTTTAATAGCCTGATGGCTGTGGGGAAGGAGCTATTCCTGAACCTGGATGTTGCAGTCTTCAGGCTCCTGTACCTTCTACCCGAAGGTAGCAGGGAGATGAGTGTGTGGCCAGGATGGTGTGGGTCCTTGATGATGCTGCCAGCCTTTTTGAGGCAGTGACTGCGATAGATCCCCTCGATGGTAGGAAGGTCAGAGCCGATGATGGACTGGGCAATGTTTACTACTTTTTGCAGTCTTTTCCGCTCCTGGGCGCTCATGTTGCCGAACCAAGCCACGATGCAACCGGTCAGCAAGCTCTCTACTGTGCACCTGTAGAAGTTAGAGAGAGTCCTCCTTGACATACCGACTCTCCGTAATCTTCTCAGGAAGTAGAGGTGCTCTCGACTTGAACTTCTGCAGGTCGAGAGCATGTTGACTTGTTTGCATCACGGCCTGGTTCAGCATCTCGATCGCCCAGCAGCATAGGAGGTTACAGAAAGTGGTGAGCACCACCCAGTCCATCACGGGTACTGACCTGCCCACCATCGAAAGGATCTATGAGAAGCGCTGCCTCAAAAGGCAGCCAGCATCATCAGAGACCCGCACCACCCTGGCCACGCTCTCATTTTGTTCCTGCCATCGGGCCAAAGGTGGTGGAGTCTGAAAGGCATGAATGACCACCAGGTTCAAGAATAGTTTCTAGAATAGACACCAGGTTCCAGAACCAGGGGCCACAGTTTAAGAATATTTAGAACAGAGACGAGGAAACACTGTTTCTCACAGAGTGGTGAATCTGTGGAACTCTCTGCCTCAGAGGGCGGTGGAGGCAGGTTCTCTGGATACTTTCAAGAGAGAGCTAGATAGGGCTCTTAAAAATAGCGGAGTCCGGGGATATGGTGAGAAGGCAGGAATGGGGTACTGATTGGGGATGATCAGCCATGATCACAGTGAATGGCGGTGCTGGCTCGAAGGGCCGAATGGCCTACTCCTGCACCTACTGTCTGTTGACTATAATAGCTTCTATCCGACAACATTCAGACTCTTGAACGAACTGACAAACTATGGACTGTCTTTGTTGCACGTTGGGCTTTGACTTTACGTTTAGACTTCGGAGATGCAGCGCCAAAACAGGCCCACCGCGTCCGCGCCGACCAGCGATCACCCCGTACACTAGCACTATCCCACACACTCAGGGACAATTTACAGAAGCCAATTAACTGACAAACCCGTGCGGCTGGAGTGTGGGAAGAATCCGGAGCACCGGGAGAAAACCCACGCGGTCACTGGGAGAACGTGCAAACTCAACAAAGAGATGAACCCACGGTGAGGATCTATGCCAGGTCCCTGGCACTGTAAGGCAGCAGCTCCACCGCTACGCCACTGTGCCGCCCCTCTTACACTGGTATTGCGGTTATTAATGTAATACATTCTGATGTATTATATCTTTGTTATATTACACTCCAAAGACGTACAGGTTTGCAGGTTAATTGGCTTGGTATCAATGCATAACTGTCCCTAGTGTGTGTAGGATTGTGTTAGTGTGGGGAATCGCTGGTCGGCGCAGACTCGGTGGGCAGAAGGGCCTGTTTCCGCGCTGTACCTCTAAACTAAACTAAACTATAGGCTGGTTATACTGCCGCAAGTGAGAATTTAGTGGTTCGGTTGTCGGTGTATACGGCAAACACTTTCCTAATAATTAGAATTGAATGAGGCAAGGGAGAGGTGAAACAAATGTTGTATGAAGGAACTGCAGACGCTGGAGTAACTCAGCAGGAAAGGCAGCATCTCTGGAGAGAAGGAATGGGTGACGTTTCGGGTCGAGACCCTCCTTCAGACTGAGTGTCGGGACAGGTATGCAGAGTCAGGGGAGAGGGCGACACAGAGATAAGGAAATGTAAGGTGTGAAAACGAGACATCAAAGGGGTGGTGAATCAAGGATAATGTAGAATAGATCATAATGTAGATAGTCTGAAGAAGGGTCTCGACCCGAAACGTCGCCTATCTCCTTCGCTCCTTAGATGCTGCTGCACCCGCTGAGTTTCTCCAGCTTTTTGTGTAACCCTCGAATACATCATTGTTAGCTCGGAGGAGCATACAGAGATGCATTTTAATTTGGGGGGGCAGTCAGACTGGTTGAAGAGCTAGGAAGGAGTGAGAGGGAAAGCAAGGCTTAATTGAAGTTGGAGAAGTCAATATTCAGTCGGTGTGATCAGCCCAAGCGAACTGCCTGTTTTCACACCACATCTTTCTCCTCTCGTTCACAGCCATGAGTCCCCACACAGCACAAACATCAGTCTCCTCCAGCCAGTGCAACAATCATCCTGAGGGCCTTCAGCCAAGTTGCTGCCTCGTGGAGCGCTCTTCCTTCTCCGCTTGCCCCTTTGCAGCGGCCAAACCCTGCTGTCAACTCCTGGGAAGCTTGATTTTTGAAGTCTACCTCAGCCGAGGATGAAAACAAGGGGGGGGGGGGGGGGGGGGGGGGGGCGGGAATGTCAGTCCTTTCAGCGTGGTTTTTTTTTATTGGCAGCCTGCACTGAGACTCCCCGATTTTTTGGACCCGATATGACGTCAGTTATTTATTGCAATATCGAAGTACGAGCTATGCATCTCGATCAGCCGACCCAAGCCTTATGGAACAATGTAATTAAAATGCCGAAGTTCTATCAGCTTCTTGTACTATACTACCCCACTCCACCCCGACTTCCCAACTCCTCGTTTGGCTGGAACTAAACGCTTGACTGTCCCCTGGTTGCAAGCTTCAGGTGAGCACAACTGCTATTCTCCACTCAAAACTTTTTGCAGATCGGCTTTGGGTTGGAAACCCTCTGATCCGGAAAAATGCGCCTATGCCACTAAAAGAACGTTTTTTTTTAAAAAAGCGACACCCACCCAAGAAGACTTGAGAAGCGACCAGTGAATTAATACGCACAAGATGCCTGATTCTGACTTTTGCCTATACTGCTGCATCCTCTCCCTCCCCCCCCCCCCCCCCCCCTCGATGTATAAAATGTCATTGGCCTCGGATTTTGTTTGATTAAAGATTACCATTCTTTTATAATGGCGGCTACAACGATACCTTTGAAATTACCGGTAAAACATTACTTATTGGGATTTTGTAGAAGAGAAAAAAAAATTTCCTCGTCGTAAAAATGCGCAGAATTTAAGACCACTGCATTCTTTCAACGTGACAGTCGGTGACCTGTTGGGGTTTTTTTTTAAACAGCCCTTAAATATCTGAGCAGCCCACAAGTAGCATTTGCAATGACTAATGTCTTATTGAGTTGCATTATCTGTAACCACTGGTACTCACCCAGTCATAGCTTGTGAGTAATCAAACAGACTGAGGGTGTCAAGACCTTTGGTTAAATCTTGACCTCGAGCTGTTTATTGTCATGGGATGTGAAATCAGTGGTATTGTATTGCACCCGCGTAGACTCGCGTAGACTTGAGGAGTTGGCCGTGCTGCAGCCATGTAATGGAAGAGAATGAATGCACTGCTGATCAGCTTCCCGGTTCTGCTAGTGGTGTTCGCCACGCTGGTGCGGCTGGTCATCTTCTTCCGGCCCAGGGTTGGCTGCATTGTGATGCCAAACTCGCTCAGGAGAACAGATTATGTCCCAGGGCTTTGGCAGCATTGACCTCAGCCTCACCATAGGCGAGCGTTGCCATCAGCCGGGTCCCTCTCCTCCCCTTTCTACCTCCAAGGAAAAATCTTGCAAGTTGTGCACCATCAGGGAACTCAGCAGGACAGCATTGATGAACAGTGTCTCCCCCCCTCCCTCCATCAGCGAGTCCTATTTGGAGGAGCATTGAAACTGTGCTTGGCCAAATTCTCCGTCTCACTATTTCCTCCCTCCTCCGCGGCATCGAAGCAACGCTGAATCCTAAACCTTGATCTCTAGCACCCGTGCGAGCAAGAATGCGTTCAAAGTGCCTTGAATGTGAAGTGCCGCATTCGATTATTCTTTGCGTTCCTCTATCCGTGAAAAATAAAACGTCCCAATTCTAATCGGTTATGGGACAACACCTTAGCCGTTGATCTTCAAAACATGATTAAACAAGGGTTTTTTTTAATTTTATTTTTTTCTATCGAGAATAGGACTTTTTTTTTTTGTTTGCCCATCTAAAGCAAACATGAGACCAGTAGCTGAGGGAATCAATGGAAGATTTAATTTGTCGTCCTGCTTGGTTGCTGCTGAATTATTTTTCGAGTCTTTAGCAGGTGAAAAGGAACAATGATCGGCTGGAGCTTCCTGCGGCTGTTTCTATAGCTGGTTGCCTTGTGTAAGTGCTGAGATTACAACGAGACCAGACCCCCAAATGATATTAAAACATTTACTTCATTTTTTTAAAAGATCACGCAAGACTGGAACTGTTACCCCACCAACTTGCCTCCGGCAGTAATCTTTAACCTGGCTCGTGTTTACTCTAGATCTAAAGTTACAATTTTCCAATGAACTTGGCATCAAGCTAGCTTTTGACTGCCCTGCGAAAGGACAATTGACTAGTAATAAGTTGGGTACACTTGATTTACTAATTTTATTACAATAACAATAAGTGGTTCTTAAGAGTTGGAGCATTTTCTTTCCACCCCCCCCCCCCCCCCCCCCCCCCGCCCCGCCACCCCTAGAGCAAAAACCAAATTTCCATTATGGAAACAATTCAACTAAATTGCTCTCAAGAACATTTTGTGTGCATATTAATCAATTATAGATTTCTAAGACTGTAGACTGAAATGTGGCGTTGCCTAAAAACTAAGTGTCCGAATAATGTTTTACAGCAGTAGGTTTGAATCCAAACCATTTATACATTTATATATCTGTATTAAATTTTATCCAGCTTTTCTGCTTTTCCACTGTCTTTCTGTTGCAATCTGCGAAAGACTCTCCAGGTCATGCTTATGAAGGGCTAGTATTGACCCAACAGTGTAAAGAATTGTTTACAAGGCTGGAATGGCCCACAAATTCTTAATCCCCCCGCCCCACCATTGAATCCATGCAAGCCCCCTGAACTGCAGTGCCTCCTCCTCTGACAGGCACGGCAGACCTTGGCTGCAGAAGCTGATCGTTAGTCTGGTCAATGCAAGGAAACGTGTACCGATCTCAAACTGTGACACTATATTTTGTAATAATCCAAGTCTGTTGTGTGCTGGACAGATTTTTTTAAATAATGACTAATAAAGAGAACTATATTGCCTAATCTCTTAGTTATCTGCTGCTTCTGTTTTAATAATGAATCGTCTTGATGAAAATCCTCCCTCCAAATGCATGAAGTTAAGGGCCTTAGGATATTTTTAGGCGACTGTCATAAGTCGTGGCAGGTCGCCGAAAAACTGGTGAGTGGACCCCCCCCCTCGACATAGAATTTGAAATAGAATCATTACTTTAACAACAAGATGAAAGTCAGCACCTGGCGACAACGTGCGTTACCTGGCGCCAACCTACGACAGGGAGAAAGAAGTCAAGCGACGCGCTTTGGCGTCAAATCCACTGTCGCCGGCTTTGTCCGAAAAATTTTCAACATGTTGAAAATCCAGCGGCGACCAGAAAGACGGCTCTTTGGGCGACTGAGGAGACGACTCACGAGCATACAGGTGACACCCCGTGTGGCGACGGCCTAGTTCGCAGTCGCCTAAAAAAATCGCCTACGTGGGACAGGCTCTTTACTGAGGATTGCACGCACATTTAGCCAGGTTTGTGGGCTAGCAGAGGTGGAGGGGGATATAGAGTCACCCAGCGATACGGCGTGGAAACAGGCCCCCCTGCCCAACTTGCCCACATCGGCCAACATGCCCCATCTACACTAGTCCCACCCGAGTACATTTGACCCATATTGCCCCTGTCCCACTTAGGAAACCTGAACGGAAACCTCTGGAGACTTTGCGGCCCACCCAGGGTTTCCGTGCGGTTCCCAGAGGTTTTTTCAATTTTTTTAAATAATCGCCGGAACGTAGAAGAAGCGGAAACCACTTTCGACCATTAGGGAGACTGACAAAAACCTCCAGGAACCGCACGGAAACCTTGGTTGGGGCGCAAAGTCTCCAGAGGTTTCCTAAGTGGGACAGGGGCATTACCCTCCAAAGCTGTCCTATCCATGTATCTGTCCCAATGTTTCTTAAAGGTTGCGATAGTACCTCGGCTGGAAGCTTGTTCCATATACGCACACCACCCTTTGTGTGCAAAGGTTACCTCTTCAGCCCCCAGAGGCTGCTGCCCCACTGTGCCACCAACTATCACCAGAGAGTGGTGAGTCTGTGGAATTCTCTCCCTAAGAGGGCGGTGGAGGCCGGTTCTCTGGATACTTTGGAGAGAGAGCTAGATAGAGGTTTAAGAATAAGGGGTCGGCCATTTAGAATGAATATGAGGAAAAACTTTTTCACCCAGAGAGTTGTGATTCTGTGGAGTTCTCTGCCTCGGAAGGCAGTGGAGGCCAAAACACTGAATGCTTTCAAGAGAGAGTTAAACCCCTGTCCCACTGCACGAGTTAATTCAAGAGTTCTCCCGAGTTTCCCCTGATTCGAACTCGGAGATTTACGATAATAGCCGCTCGTAGGTACTCGGGGCTCTCGTGGACAATTTTTCAACGTGTTGAAAAATCTTCACGAGTCTTCCCGAGCTTACCGCGTTTCCCGAGTACCTGCCGTTAACGTTACGAGCCGCTAAGAGACATCCCCGAGCTCTGACATACCTGCTACGTACATTCTACGTGCTTACCACGAGTTTGATTTTTTTTTTAAACTCGGGAGAGCACTTGAATGAACTCGTACAGTGGGACAGGGCTTTTAGATAGAGCTCTTAAAGATAGCGGAGTCAAGGGATATGGGGAGAAGTCAGGAACGGGATGATCAACCATGATCGCAGTGAATGGCAGTGCTGGCTGGAGGGGCCGAATGGCCTACTTCTGCCTGTTGTGTCTATTGGCCACTGACCTGCGTGGGTTTTCTCCGAGAACTCTGGTTTCCCCCCACACTCCAAGGACGTACAGGTTTGTAGGTTAATTGGCTTGGTGTAAGTGTAAACATTGTCCCTAGTGTGTGCAGGATAGCGTTAACCCCCTGTCCCACGGTACGAGTTCATTCCAGGAGTTCTCCCGAGTTTGCCCTGATTTGAACTCGGAGATTTACGGTAACGGCCGCTCGTCGGTACTCGGGGCTCTCGTGGACATTTTTATCAACATGTTGAAAAATCTTCACGAGTCTTCCCGTGCTTACCTGCCGTTAGCGAGTCTTCCCGAGTACCTGCCGTTAGCGTTACGAGCCGCTAAGAGACGTCCCCGAGCTCCAACGTACCCCGCTACGTCCATTCTCCGTGCTTACCACGAGTTTGATTTTTTTTTAAACTCGGGAGAGCTCTTGGAATGAACTCGTACCGTGGGACAGGGCATTTAGTGTGCGGGGATCGCTGGCCGGTGTGAGCTGATGGTGCCTGTATGTTTCTGCTTATTTATTGCTGAACTAAGCCTCAGTTGAAACATGTCCGTGAAGCTTGTTTACTCGTTGTAGCCTCGTGTACAAATGGCGATGACAATATTACAATCACTCAAAGGGCTTGCAAGGCATAATGTGTTTATATATATATATATGTAATAGGGACAGTGAAAGGGCAGGCTAATTATAGAGGTGGCGGCCTGGTTTATGGTGACTGGACCATGTGTTACTATCTTCACTACAGCACTCTACATCAATGCTTCCC